>OY735217.1:14487743-14622743 GCA_963457665.1 Thysanoteuthis rhombus
CTCTGATTTTTCTCAGTGTTAAGCTGTCTAAGCTATTGGAACAGTCTTGACTTTCTGACGACCCAATCGTTGAAATCAATTTCCTCTCCATAATGAAACTGAAAGAGCTTGATATGATTTATATACATTGCTTTGCAGCCTCGCTCTTGTACCAAAGAAGATTCCAGGAATACCAGAACTTTCTACAGAAAAGATATTTGGAATCAACATTCAGGATTTGGAAAATTGGTTGGAAACACAAACAGACTTCTACAAAATTATTCAAACGTAACATTCAGTCCAGGTAAAATTACTTGAAGACTAATTTTTCAGTGATTGAATAAATGAAACTGGATAAAATATTTTTTTTATATGATATGATTATCTATAACTTGCAATAAGATCACTATAATCCATGCGTGTACCAGAATTGATTATTTGAAATTATTTAGAAAAAGTAACAGCACGTGATATTGGTTCAAAATGACTCCAGAGACCCCAAAAGAGAACTTTTTTGAAGATACTAAAAAAAAACAACTTTTTCACGTGATACTTAGTAATGTATACATGCAAATTTCCAAGTTTGTAGAAAGTGTAACAAGAGGTGCCTGGAGACACACACAAACGTGCAGGCAAGCAAAGAATCTGTTGTGCACTTGGCTGGTTTGTCAGGCTGGCCATTTGTGGGGCTACAGAGATCTGATGAAAATAGCTTGAATATTTCAAATGATATTTTCAATTTTTGTCTAATTTTCTGAAGTAAAGAATTATCATTATCAAAGACTGGTTTGTGTGAACTAGTGTCCTTATCTTGGTTGTTACAGTCACAACATTTCAGTCATTGTGCCCTCCTGAATTCTTCAAGTGCTAGTCATTTCCAGTAACATTCTTGAAATTTAAACAAAATCCAATAATATTTTCAATCTCTAATATATTTTAATCGTTTTTTTCTCACAAACAATTATGATTATTGAAGCAATTTTGTGTACATCAAGTTTTGTGTCATGCTCAAAGTTTTAAGAAGCTTCTCAAGGTCACAATATCCAAAGGTTTCCATAAACAGAGGAAGCTGTCTATTACAGATAACTTCTGTAGTTCAAGTTTTTAATTTTGCATTTCTTCTGATTTTTAATTTTAGAAGTTTAACTAACATTTTTTAGTGATTTTTAAAAAATTTAGTGAATTTCTTCATTTATTTATACTTGTTGTCTTAATTCATATTCTTTATTGTTTTTGCTTTCGTCATTTCCAATTCTTTTATTAAGTTTTTTTTCTTTGCTAATTCCATTTTTCACCCTAAAAATCTCAAGTCTATAATTAGCACATTCATGTAGCACAATGTTCTCACAAGTCCGTCATCAACTTACGCATTCTTTAAACTTAGTATTCTTTGATAATTCAATAAACTGCAGTGGTTTATGAAATAATTCTTCAGGTTTTAATCTTATCTTTCTCTTAATATTTGATTTTAGTAGTTTATTCAACTAAGTATTTTTCAATGATATTTTTGATTTAGTGAACTCTATACTTATTTACATTCATTCTTAGTCTCTGTTCTTGTTCGTGTCATTTCTTTCAGCCTAAAAAGCGTAAGAGCATTCATTTTAGCGTGAAAGAAAGTATACAAATTGTATATAGACATCATAACAATAATATTTGCACAATATATAAGGCCTCGAACATTTGCGATGGTGCGAAGTCTATAATTTGTTTTTGATTAATATGTTCATCATTCTCATAATTCTTTACATTTTTACAGAACAAGTGTTTCCCCTTATTTTTAGGCTCCAGAACGAACCCTGAAAATCTCACTAATATCCAATAGAGGGTATAATTAAATTGTTGAAATGTTTTTCTCTCACAACAGCAACAAGCCAGTGATTCCAAAAGTTTTTGTCTATAAAACAATTGGCTTTGTGTAAATTTTCTTCCTCTCCCTTTTTAATTTCAGGGCTTTCAAAGCCTGGTACTATTACGTTCAGGGTCAGGTCTATCTGAAGATCTCACAAGCATACCTGGTAAAGCAGCTGAGGGCCCGACGTTTGCTCTCCGCCTACTACAAGTGGAAAGAGATGGTCACTGCACGCACGAATGAACGTAGAAAAGAAAGACGGCAAGCTGTCATTGCAGAGCAACATTACAAAACCCGTCTCAGGTAAGTAATTAGGTCGACAACTAGAAACAGACTTTTTTGTTTATCGTTATTTGAATCAAGTTAACCCTTTTGAGACTTTTTGGATATGTACAAGGATACCTTGAATTGTCCGGTGATGATTAATGTTGGTTTTAATGTAGTAAAATTAAGGTAAGGCTGTATAGATAAATGCAACTAAGTACAAGACACATTAAATTTTAACACCTTCAATAGGGTGGTTTTGAGCACTGCAGGCAGATTTTCGAATGAATTGACCGCACTATTCAAGGCATTATAGTATCTATGACCAGTGGGATGTCTAAATGTCCTTTAGATCTCTTTTAAAAGTCTGGTGGGAGGTATGTCACTAAAAATAGAATGAATGAGATTTTCTCAGGTTTTACAACCGCAGACAATGATGTGATCATAGTATGTAACCCACGCATAAATTGGTTCACATTACATGACTGAACAGCAAAGAAAACACAAATTTATATATCTTATATATTTATGACTGATTGCATTGTGAAAGTATATAAAGAGAAGAAAAAAATTTTAATTAACTTCACGTGTCACTTTGACATCTGGGACAGATTTGTCTCAGGAGACATTTTGAATGGAATTATACAGTCCTAATAATCGTTTTTGTTGTATAGCCTTAGAGCCAATAGGCCCTAAATATATATCATCTAAATTAACTGGTGTTAGCATGAAATTTCCTTTCCATTTATGTACAATATGCCATCTAAAAAATCTTTTGCGACACCACAGTGAAAAATCGCCATTATGATAAAGGTCCCTAAAGAATTTTTACGACTGATTTGCAATGTGCACCCGAGTTATTTTGGCCCACTGAAGGTCCCTATAGATTGTCAAATTGGTTTCATTAGTCAATTTGAAAATTCCTACAAAACTCTCTTACAACGTCAGGACTAATTTGTCCCATAAGGCATTTATCTGTGGACAAATGGAAAACTCTGAATTAACAGATCACCACACCTACACATCTTTTTTGTTTAGTCATGTAATGCAAACTAATTTCTACGTAGGTTTCATATTATGAAAATGTCAATGGGTGCAGTTGTAAAAGTCAAGAAAATCTCATTTACTTTATTTCTCATGACAAGTATATCCAAGTAAACTTCTGAAACAAATCTACAGGACAAATATATATATATATATAGGCAGTTATAGAAACCCTGGGATATACATGTCTCGAAAGGGTTGAGCAACCAGGTATGAAAGTCAATACAACACTCAAAAAAATAAAAGCTTCTGCCTTGATCAGTTTCAGGTCATCCTTGATTAAGATTTAACTCAAGCCATCTAAAAGCTTCTAAAAAATGCCAATAATACCAATAAGAAATCGCTTATTAGCTCTAACAAGAGACTTCTTTATGTGCTTTGTTCCTACGGGTTGTTGATGATCATGGCTCTCTACAGATTCCTTTCCCTTGTCGTACTCAGCAACTCCTGCTCTTCTACAACCTACAGTAAACTTTCAGTCATCCACCCGCTGAAATCCTTCAAGTAGGTTCCTCGAAGCCTACCTCTGCTCCATCTACCTTCTTTGAACCCTGTGAGTGTCAAGTTCTCCAAGCCTTCCTTCCTCATTACGGGTTCTCAAAATTCCAATTGTCTCTTTCATATTGTTTGCAAAGGTTTCATTGAAGGTTTTACTGTCCTCAAAAAATGCTCCCTGCAGACAAGTAATTGTAAGAAATATACAAAGCAAAAAGTTGAGGTCTTTTGTTGAATTTTTCAGTATCGTCTTCTTTGATGTCTGGCTCAAAGAAACTCTGGTTTCTCGCTGTATTGTGCGGCATCAAATGCGTCTTGCCTATAAATATTGCAACCGATGGAAGTATTATACAGATCTCAGTTACACAGCTGCTCTTTGGGTAAGTTTCTCTTGCAGTTTCTATATGAGTATAGCTGACAAATACATGCTCGGCCTGTCAGCCAGTCAGGAAAGATAACTTAAGAACTGAAGAAACCGATGTTGGTAGTTTGGGTTGACTGTTTCTAGTATGCCAATTGATCTTCTGCACAAAAAGTATCAACTTTTATAATAATATGAATGAAATGTCTTCTTCTTCGGAGTCATTTCCTAACTTTCACAAATTACACAAAGAATATTTCCTTCTGCAAGTATGAGAGTGTAGTGTTTCAAAAGGGAGAGAAAGAATGGTGTAGTAACAATTAGCAGAGATATGCTGATATGGTAGGTAACAGGAAAAGAGTCCAGTATACTTGTAAAAGTCTTCTGCTGGTAGGATAAATGGATCAAATGATTCACTATAATCACAATCATAGCAGGAATCTGTAAGAAACCGTCAACCAAAACTGTCATCATAGGTTTCTTTAGTTTCTGAGTTGGTCTGGCTGGCTTATTATATGTGCATGTATTATGCATACAAACTGTACCAATGAAGCTAGAGGGATGAAAATTTCAGCATTTACTCCTTATTATGTTTACAGAGGAAGTTTTTTGGCTTTTTCAAAATTACCCCCCCCACCCATAGGTTCTTGGGGGGGTCAATTTACAATGTGAGTTTCATGCTAAATTTGTGCCATAGTTTGTGTCCAGCAGCATTCATGCATGCTTTTTGAAAATTTTGACTTTTTAATGATCACTGCCCAACAAAATGTGAGAGAAGTAACTTATTCCTTGATCACCTGCTCTTCCAATATTTTGATTGATTACTTCCAACACGGCATTCAGCCAAGAGACATTAGTCATTCAACGGTTTTAACTAACCAAGTAACTAACCATGACTAACTAGACCTGCACAGTTATAATGGTCATTTTTGTACGTCAAATGTAATTGTTAGTACTATCATTTTGATTTTTTTTATTCAGGGCATTTATTTTGTTTCTTTCAGTCGGAAAAACAGAGTTATCATCGAGTTTGGTGCAAATGGAGAGCTGCTTTCATTCGAGAGAAAACTGCAGCCGCCATGGAAGTTGAATTTTGTCAACAGAATATGCGACAGGTGAGAAAGCATTTGTATGTATCACAATCTTGATATAAGCTCTCCAGGAGCCTATTTCCCCCTGAGTCTTGTACATGTGGGTGAGCACACATGTTTTGCAACCCATGCACAAAGGAAATTAATGTTAGTACAAAAGGTTAGTTATCTAAAATAATATATAATTATAATTATAGTTATGATTATAAGTATACTGGTAATATATAATAATCATACTTATTATTGAAAATAATTTCTTTGCACAGTTGTTTTTTGAAATACCACATTAGTGTGCAATATTGATAAAGTAGTTTTAAGCATAGAATTGAATCTTAACTAATCAGTTCTGATCATTCACTCAACAGAAACCATCATGTGACCAACTTCTTTTGGCAGCATGCTGGGTTAGGGGTGATCAATTGAAAAATTGGAAAAAGGTTACTTCTTTCACATTTTGTTAAGAAAAGTCTGGATTTTTCAAAAACGGGCATAGACACAAACTAAGGGATCAATTTAGCATAATCTTTGAACCCTCCACAAAAACATATGTAGGTGGGATGGATTTCCAAAAATTAAAAAAGGATGTTTTTCCTAGACATAATAAGGAGTCAATGTTGAAAATTTCAGGCCCTTAGGTCCATTGGCACATATGATACATACATACATTGCCAGCCAGAGCAACTTGAAAACTGAAGAAACCTATGCAGACAGTTTGGTTGCCGGTCTTCAATATGTCACTCTATAGAATGCATGAGAGATCAGCTGTGCCAGAATTATCTTGAAATAATTTCAAATTGACTTTTATCCAAACATTCAGTGTGCTCGTACTTTTGTCAAAGAAAAAAAGATTTGCACAACACAAGGTTTTTGTGGGTACAAACCATTAAAAATTTGAGGGCACATTGTTCTGGAGTCTTTGAGTCATCTTTCAAACTCTCAACCCCTTAAAAACTATTATTGTAGAATAACAGCTTGCAATAGCCATTAAAGAAAATAAAATCAAGGAAAGAAAAAATAACAATTAAAATAATTACACATCCAACCAAAAGTCTGATAGAGTCTGTTTGATTACATATTGTAATTATACAAAACAGATGAAATTCTGGTTATCTGAATGAAGTTATCAGACTACACATTTGTTTAATTTTCCAGTGACTTTTTGCGAAAGTGATTCTTACCAATTTAATATCTACTTTTGGATAGAACATTTTCTTGCCCTTTTTATAGTGATGTACAGGAATATTAATCTGGTCAGATATCTTGTGCCAGATTTACAAAAAATAAATGCACCAGATATCTGATGTAGCACATTTAAGATATTTCTGTTCCGGTTAATATGACTAAGTATAAGCTGGAGAAAAAAAAGCACATTAAATCATAATAATACATACCTTGAACAGTGCTGTTTTGAAAATTTTTGGAACAAATTAACTGCACTATTCAAGGTATACCTGTATATAGAATGTATGTATGAAAATACATATACAAATTATCTTTGAAAAAAAAGTGAAAAAAGAACCAAACTTTTTAGTTATAGTTTTTAGTATTGTAATTTTGATAAGCCTTAACCCAGTTTCAGAATAAGTCTAAGTGATTTTTTATAGGTTGCCATTGTCCATTATCCATTGATTGGGGTAGATTAGATCATTTATACAAGTCATTAATCTTGCTTTGTATTATGGGTGTCATAAAATGCTCCTTGGTGTGTTTGCATTGAAAAGAAGTAGGGGACTGTGATGGCCTATCCCTCAAGGAGGTAGTGATGGTATATAAATATGGATGTATAGGTTAGTGTGTGTAAGTGAGTGAGAATTTACTGACTTGGAGAATTCCTGTGGAAGGGTCCCTGATTTATTGCTCCTATAACTAAAAAGTTTGGCTTTCTTTTTCTTCACTTTTTTCCCAAATTTATTAAGCCCTTATCGCAAAATATATATATATATATATATATATAATGAATGCATTTTCAGTAAGTTTTATGTCATTTCAGTCAATCATTTCTCAATACCTGTAAATGTAATTTAAGTAATTTATCTAATTTTTTAGTGGTCCTTATGTTTTACTCAAAATTAGATATTATGGTACTATGTGTCAGTTTTCCTTGTTGGATCATCAGTTGTTACAATGTAGCAGTTTCAGGGATTTAAAAACAAAATAGTTATATTAAAATGGCACCCCATTAGTGTTGATTAGGCATCCCATACAGCTTAAGCTATAATTCTAATACATAGCTTTATCTTATTTTTTGGGCCATATCATAATACATGTAGTTTGTCATTTTCTATGAGCCATTACCATAATTTATTGTATATGGATGTTATTTTATACACTACATCATTATGTGTACATATATGTATATATATATATATATATATATATATATATATATATATAACATTTGCAAACACTTTCATATTTGTGTGGTTCAATATTTTCATTACTGTAAAAAATAGCACTTATCCTTCGAGGATTTCGAGAGAAACATTATACAAAATTCTTGCAGCTATTTCTTTTCTTTTCTGCATTCTCTTGATAGATTCAAATACAAATTAACCTTTGTAGGAATAAATTATTCTTTGGGAAAATCCTAGGAAAGTGTTATGTATTTTTGACTCATAATAATCTGTAATGAAGAGACAAAAATGCTTGTGATATCATCTGAGTGCTCCCACCCCGTAGAGAAGAGGACATATTTGGTTATGTATTTGGCATCTAAGTTCCTCAATCTTCAACAAAGCTGGATTAAATTTAGCAATGTGAGAATTATTTAGTTTTAGCTGAAACAATAGACAAAACTTGACTTTTTAAAAACATGCAGAATGTGTTTTCAGCAAGTCGCATTCAGTGTTTTGAATTGGTATTGAATGAAGTTATAAAAGAAACAACCTTAAATGAAAACAACATTGAAAAACAAATTGTTAATTCTCAAGATAATTTTTCACAGACAACAATTTTAATTAAAACATTGCTGTTATTGACAATAAGAATTCTAAATATTTACATGCATTAATTACATCATGGATGCTGAAAAAAATAGGACTTATTGTTTGAAATTTCGGGAGAATGCATGTGTGATTTTATTAGATAACTAGTTTACCCAAGATGTCAAAAATGAAATGTATGGATTATGTGGATACCAGAGATTTGCATTGTAGTAAGCTTGGAGAATAGCGTTCAGTTAACCACAAACGGATTTTACTTTTTTTGTTTGTTTTCATTACTTTTTGTATTTTCATCATTCTTTAGATTCAACATTCTTACTAGGTCATCACAACATAATATTCAATTTTCGTTATGTCATCATGTGGTAACTTACTTAATGATAATGTACACGACTTGGATGACAGAGAACAAATAGATAAGTAATTATTCGTGGCATATCATTATTGTTAGATTGAAAGTTCATACAGAGGTTGAACAAAATAATGGAGACATCATTTTAATTAACAATCTATTCAATTTTTAAATATATTTTCAATATGGAGTTGGCCCTCCTATTCAATACTTCAAGCAATTGATTCATACAGCTTTTGGGCAATGTCTAGTATAATTTTTAGCCATTCTTCCAGCTGGTGGAGGGAATTGGTTCTTCAGTTGCAGCTCCAAATGATATCACAAATGTTTGATTATATTAGGATCTGGTGATTGCAGAGACGAATCCAAGAGTTGAAGTTCACTCTTACTTTTTTTAACAACTCTAGTGATGTGAATGAGTGCATTATCATCCTTAAAGATGGCACTGCCATTTGGAAAGAATTTTTACATTGTGGGATGCAACTAGTCAAATGAAATTGATAGATGGTCCAGGAACATAACCCTGCTATACACTGCTACAGAAACCCATGATAGTGCTTCCCATATCATCACAGATCCACTTGTATGCTAAACTGTTAGAATGAGGCAATCAGGTTCAGACGCTTCTTTAGGCTGACTTCAGATATATACTCATCCAGAACAAAGAAATAATGTAAAGGAAGAATCGTCATTGGTCTTTGGTCTAATTCTTTGAGTCATTACACCACTTTTTATGATGTTCTATGTTGATCTACAAAAGCAGGAGGTTGGCATTTCCTTTCATAGTATCCAACACCTGTAAGCTCAGAAAACCATCATGAGGGTTGTGGAATTATATATGTACTGATATGCAACATATTCAAAGAGGTTTCAGTCGTTCGAAGCTCTTTGTAGTATTAATGTAGTAATAAGTGAAATCAGTTGGTGTTTCCATTATTTCATCCAAACCCTGTATATATGTGCATGTGTGGATGCTCTTGTGCAAATGCAAGAGCTATAATGATAAGGGGCATGGGGACAGGAAATTTGCAAACTGAGCACTAATTTTGGCTGAGGGTGTTTATATTCATTTTGCACAAATGAGCACTTGAGAGAACCACTCTCGTTTAACTACCTTACATGTCCTGGCAGTAAGAGCATAGCTGATACTTCCAAGGTCGACCTTGACAAGGTTCAATCGAGTAAATTCATGCATGCGTACCCTGTGATTGAGGATAGGCAGTTTGTTTTGGCTTTACATTCAACTCACTTTGAAATCCAGTTTTTCTTCTTGGTATTTATTGATTTGTCAAAATCCTTACATGAACAGGAGTTTTGTAAAGCAGCTGTTGAGTGCTGGCACAATTTCTACTACAAACCTTTGCCTAATCATTGCAAGACCAATGTAGCCAAATATAAATTAGTGTGTGACAGTGAGGAGCAATGGTAAATATAAAATTTAGTGAAAGTTTTTTAAAATATTTTATATGCGATAAGATATGGTGCTTTGTTTGCTAAACTTATCATTCTTTTACCTCAAAATATTTGCATATTCTTCCAGCTTAGGAATAGAGCACTCTGGTTGATGGGGAATTCTGTGTGGATAGATATGTCACTTACTGACCATCCAGTTCTGCGTAGGGCACAGGTAAGATGCCAGCCTCTGGGTCTGAAGCAAAGGTTTCAATCCGACCTCATGGTACTGGATGGAATAATAGATAGTCTATAGCCACGCTGAAGAGTTGTAATACTACGAAACAGCTATTTATGGATGACACAATTATTTGATTATTAATACACACACACACACACACACATATATATATATATATATATATATATATATATATATATATATATATATATAAATATATATATGTGTGTGTGTGTGTGTGTGTGAGTGTGTGTGCAATCATATGCTCTATTTGGTTATTGAGGTTTCTTTTCGATTCTCTTCCGCAGATTTTTCGAATTTGGTACCAGTATTGCAGATATAAGAAAATCCATGAGAAGGAAAGTTTGTTTCCTGGAGTTTGTCTCAACCTGGCGAATATATGACAAGAATAAAGACTGTTTTTATGAGAAAGACAAAAGAAATAGAAAATGAGTGAAAGAGAGAGAGAGAGAGAAAAAGTGATGGAAGATATGTGATAGAGGAGGAGGGGATAGACTTATTTATAATAACTATTTGGGATCAAAACACTGTGATAATGTTTTTGTTTGTATTTTTTTACTTGTTTTGTCCACCACCAAAATACCTGAGAAGTAAGAACTATCACTCTCAAGTAATTTCAGGGTGCCAACGACAAAAATGAAACCCAAAATTTTCAACAGTCTTAAATGTTTTTTCATGCTTTTGAATTCATCTCATTTTCTGACAAAAGATGAGAGAAAGAAAGTGACAGTGAGGAAGGAAAGCAAAGTTAGTAGAAACAGACGTTACAGGCACATGCTGAGTATTAGTGTATAAATTTATGTCAATACGTGCAAGTATATATAATTTTACAGTTGGAGACTTACAGAAACATATTTCACAAGTGAATGTTACACCAAGTTGTTGTGTTAAGAAACTATTTTCATTGACTAGCAGGTTCATCCCCAACCTGTGTCAGGCAGAAAAACTTGACTTCTTGGTACATCCTGAAAAAGTTATTTACTAAGCTTAGCTGGTACCAGGTCACAAGCGAGGGGCACCCAGTGAGGATCGCACTCATAACTCAGCAGTAATGATTTGCAAGTCCAACTAGTTTACTACATGCTAGCTACCTTATTTCTAACATTATTTGAAAAATTCTGTTTGAAAAAGAACTTACTTCCAATAAAAGGAGTTAGAAATATAAGCAGCCATATTATTTTCCTGATTTTTTCTATCTATGTTCCATACAAATACTTTTGTCAAAGTTTTAAAACATCTTTAAGTGCTGTCAGGCAGAATATTGAAACAAAAATAATGATGAGAAAATACAAGTATCAATACCAGTAAGAGAGACTAAGTCAAATTTCAACTCTAAGTAATAATCAACAAATATAAATTTTCTGTCTGAATTTTTTTTGATGAGGGAAGATCATTACGTAAAATTTTGTGCAGACGTTTGTCCTCATGGCATCAACTCCAGACAACCTTAGATTTTTGACACCAATTACAGCCTGTGTTTGAAGCCAAAAATCAACTACACCCAATATTGGACAATAGAATGCAGACTTTTCCAGGTGATCAACAAGATGAGCCCTCCTCTTTTCAATGGTCAAAAAAAAACCCACCATCACCTGAAGACAGGTGTAGGGTAAAATGGCTGAAACGTTGTGTTCAAAAAAATGAGCCATGATGAGAATAAAAATTTGCTCAAAACTACATAGATATGAGATTTCTTTTTAACAAGAGATTCTCAATGAATATTTTGCTTTCTTTTAACTCTTTTTAAGTAAATTGAAAGAGGTTGAAAATCGTTGAATTAAGAAAATGAAGAACAAACAATTTGAAAGTCCAAGTCAAGACCATTTCCTCTGAAGGTGTTTCAGTTTCAATGGAGCATTAGTAATATTTGTCATAGCTTTTGAAAGAAATCTTCTGGAAGTCATTAAAAATCCTCACTGGTACTTCAAATAAAAGTGATTCTTTTTGTTTTTAATTGTGGTATTAATCCCTGATTGTCATCTTGGAAAAGACAAGGGGATGCGATATAAAATGATGATAAAAAATTGATAGGTAAAATTAGCCCTTTACAGATCTTCAGATATTTACTTGGCTTAGCTAAGACTGGCGCAAGGCCATTTACAAGTCTTCAGCATTCATAGTTCTAATACAGTTTTTATATACCTACACTTTGTCTTCTCCCCTTCCTCACATTTCTGGATATCTTTCTTATGTACCATTTTTCAGTATTAAACTTTTCCACTCACTCATTTGAAAGGAAGAAATTTTGTTATGATTGGAGAATTATGTTCAAAAATGAAAAATTGAAAAAAAATATAATAAATTAGCAAATGAAAAAAGAGAGTAAGCAAATTAAAAACTAAGGTGAGCAATTTAATTAATACAGCAATCAAATTAAAGAATCCACCAGTCAATTAAAAAAATGCAGTAAATTAAAAAGAATGGAGTAATAACTGCAAATGTCAATTTTTTGAGTTAAATTAATTGAAATTTGTCCCCAAACAGAATCAATGTTTTTTTCTTGTTAGTCTCCACCAAAATGCCCATAATTTGAAAAAAAAATTGAATTGCGTTTTTTTCCATGCAGGAAAAACTCCAAAATGCTATGTCCTTATTGTTTCCATCATGAAAAACCTTATTTCTGACTCCTGACCCATGCATCTTTTAAGATCACTATCTTGACCATTTGAGAGAAAGGACAGTCTTGAATATCTTTTTAGTTGAATTCCAGATCAATGAAGTTGTCAGGTTTTGCAGCTTTCCTCACAGAAGAGGTTAATTCTGTCAAAAGTTTGAAATAAGAAAAATCACCAACATACCACAAAGTATTTCAGGATTTTTTTCTTACTCTCCTTCGAACCAAAATTTTCATTACTGATGGGAAATGACTTGTTAAGTTTGTTTCATTAGCCCCCTCTCCCAGTTTAGGTGTAGGGTTTGGGGTTTTGTCTTGGAGACTAATGATGAAGACCCTGCATTTTTGGTTTGCATCAGCTATAAAACAAATGCAATTTAATTTGGGTCGGGGGTACTCAAAAGTTATAGTTTGTGGTTGGCACTAATCAAGAAAGGCCCATCAATTTTATAGAGAGAGAAGTTTCAACTAATCAAAAAATTAACTTTTGCAGCAATTGAAATGGTAAATGTAATTATTGATCTTGGTTTGCTGATAGCTATTTTCTGAGTCGTTAGTTCAGTCTATATATATATATATATATATATATATATATATATATATATATATATATATATATATACATATAGTTGAGGAGTGGCCTTACACTTAATGTCCTGGGGAAAGGCATTAATCTACTTCCAGGTCCCTGCCTTTGAGTAGAATTTTAGAGTAGATGGAACCTGCCTTGTAAGTAGGAATAGTCCAACAACAACAACATATGCATGTGCGTGTGTGGGCATATATGCATGTGTACATGTGTATGCATGTGTGCACTTACAATCATAAGCACCCACTCAAATCCCACTGTCTGCACAACTTCAATCAATTGCATTACTCAATATTAGACTTCATGTTCACCCCCATCTGCTGAATTCCATAGCGTTAGATTTGACCAGGAATTCAATTCTACCTATTACCTACAGTGCAAATACACCATTTCATTTCATTTCCTTAAAACAAAATTTATTGAGAAAAGATTTCTTCTATAAAACTTACATAAACATTTAAACATTTATTTTTGAATTAAAAATAAATGAACAAATTTGATTTTAATTTCAACATTAAGAAGACTTCTCAAAAATTCTCTTCAACATTTAACCCTTTTTTCTTTTTAGATAAGTGAAACTTGTAAGTTAGGAGAAAGATTTTAGAAACATGTCAACAGTGAAATGTCTTGAAAAATGCCAACAGTGGATTGTCTTTTAAAAATTCAAAAGTGAATTGTTTTGAAAAGGTCAACAGTGAATTGTCTTTTAAAGAAGTAAACAATGAATTGTCTTTAAAAAAAACTCAACAGTAAATTGTCTTTAAAAAAGTCAACAGTGAATTGTCTTTAAAAAGTTCAAATGTGAATTATCCTTAATAAAAGTTAACAGTGAATTGTCTTTGAGAAAATCTAAGAAAAAAATTAATCCAAGATTTCATAACTGAAGAATTTTTAAAGTGGTGACACAGTTTCTTGAAAGGGTCAACAATGAACAAATCAATAAAATAAACTAATCCCCAAATTCTGTCTCAAATCACTAGACTTTCAACATCAGAAATTGCTGTGTCCATCACGTTGCTTTTTGTCCCTCGTAGAGATTGGAAATAAAAGAAAACATCTCGTATTTTATCCATGTCTGCATCCAGTTTTCTCGCCATGTAGACAGTACCTTTACATTCCCAGAAGTCAATTCTCTGCAAATCAATGCTTGGAAAGTGAATCTGAATGAATCTTTCAAATTTTGGAGTCGGGAAGGAAGTGTTATTACTTGCTGCCTCCAAAATATATTGATCTTCTTCTAAAGAGAAGAGCGGAGTTGAAGGTGTGTATGCCTGTGACATTTCGGTTATCCCTTCATTCTCTAGAATCAGAAAATCAATGTATTTTCTTAATATAAATTGTCCTTTTGCAGCACCACTTATTGATTTTGGTATCTGGAAATCCTGAAAAATACCAAATAGTTCATCTGTTCTGTTGTGGTCCACCAGTTTTGCATGTTTGTTAAGATGCTGGGAGTCTTGAGAAGTGTCTGAGTTGTTACCTGATTTAAAATCATGCCATTCTGCTGATGGGCTTTTTGAATAACCTGCTTTTCCAGTTGAGATGAAGTTTTGTCCAGTGGATGGAATTTCTGGAAGTCGAATCATGGGCATTCTTATCATGGTTGCTTTGGAGGGATTTTTGAGGGACATGCCTTGTAGAGATGGTCCCATCTGTGATGGATTTTGGTTTGGAAGGAATGGAAACGGTGCCGATGGAGAGGGGAGCATGGAATGGACAAAGTAACAGCCCTGAGACTGGTTCTTCACAAGGTGTCCAGGCATCAAACTTCCATCTGAGAATTGGGTCATCGGTCCAGGTATCATGCCGCCCTCATAGACAGGTAAATTCTGATTCCAGCACATTGGAGTTGTGTGGGGCATTGGCTGCTGAGGGTAAGGGGCTAGGGAGTTGCCATAGGGCATTTGTGGACCAGGACAAAGGTAAGGAGAATTTGGTGGTTGAGGTCCTTGTAGGCCCATTGTCATCCACGGCTGTAAATCATGGCTACTTTTTGGTGGTCCAAGATTGAGGTAATCTTGTTTTGGCCCCAAGTGTGGAGATGGTGCGAAATAGTTGTAGCCTTGGGAAGGGTGAGTTGGTATTGGGAGTAAAGTGTTACGCATGGGATGAGGACTTGGAACTAATTCAGTAAGGGTTTCCCCTCCTGCTTCCACATGATGATTGATATTCTGTCCGTGGTCTTCAGAGAGGAGCAAACTCAGGCATGAATCTTCATGCATGTAGCTGGGTACCTCCAAATTTGGATTGGTGCTTACAGCACCCTCTTGACTTCCTGCTGATGTTTGACTGCAGTGTTGGCCGGGTCCATCTTGCATTTGAATGGAATGAGATTCTAACTTTTTGGAGTTGGTTTCCTGCATTTTGCCATCTGTTGTCCAGGATGTATGTAATGCATTATTGTTTTGCTCGTACTTCTCTGAAGTAGATTTGCCGTGGTCTACAGTTGTGGATGATCGATTGGGAATCTCTGATATGGTAGATTCAAGAACCGTTGAATTGGCTGAATACATATCAGAATTACCAAATGAAGGATTACTATGACATTTTTTCAGTGGTACTGGCTGGAGAGGGGGTATGAGATCATATTCTTGTTTGATTACAACTGTGGATCTATTTGCACCATTATTATTACGGTTTGTTTCATCATTGAAGTTTTGTTCTAGGCACATCACCTCTGGTCTGTGCCATTCTTCTTTGTTCGATTCCAAATAAGAAAGCTTTGGATGTTTTTTCCGAGGCACACCAGGACTGACTCCTTCACGCTTCACTTTTACCTGCTTCCAAGGTGCTTCACTGTCACTGTTCTTAGGAGAAAAGCTCCGCGGATTTTTCCTAGATTCATCTTGCTCTTCAATCCTTTGGCAATTTTGATCTGGAGAAAGGTCTTTTATGGAATATAAAGAGGCAGAAGAGATAGTGTCTCCAGATTTAACTCTTGGAGTAGGAGGAGGTTGAGGAGATGAAGTGACATCCAATGATGAATTCTTGCTCTCAGGATTCTTTTGGTGAGGTTTCTTGGAAGATGACCTTAACATTTTTGGCATTACTTGACAGTCTTCGAGTGATTTTAGTTTGAGTCTCTTCATTTTGGATTCTGTATGAAATGATATAAATCATGCTGATATTAATATGCTTTGAAAGATTGTTCCATATATTTTCTGAAGTTCTGAGTTGAAGTGTTTTGATTCTTCCATATATTATTTCAACAACTGTTTTCACATTTCTTGTTATTGAGACAACATTACTCAACAGATACATCTTTCAGCCTTCCTCAAACCTATGCTAAATTTAGTCTTTAGAATTCATTTGGTAGTTTGTTTTCTTCCAACCTTTCATCTTTCCAACAAAATCTTATGACTGAGGGTTAAGGTTCTTTGACAGCAGAGAGAACAGACAAGAATGGCCCCCACACCCAGTCCTGGGATCCCTGGGATTAGCACTAGAACCAATGAATATTTATCACAACAGGGGTCAACTAGGAGTCTGATTCCAATTCCATCTGTTTGCACATTCTCATCACTAATATGAGATTCATTCATTTATTTCTTCGCTTACTTGCTTGCAGACAG
Organism: Thysanoteuthis rhombus; assembly: GCA_963457665.1. Lineage (NCBI taxonomy): Eukaryota > Metazoa > Mollusca > Cephalopoda > Oegopsida > Thysanoteuthidae > Thysanoteuthis > Thysanoteuthis major. Next base: position 14,504,553 of record OY735217.1, read on the forward strand.
GCCAGTCAGAGGGTGGGGGGTGGGGGGCTTTGGCTTGCATTATTGGGCATAGCGTAGCAGAGGATTATCAAGATCTCTACGGGCAGCTCTCTACATGATCTTACAGCACCTGGTATACCCACTTGATCACCCACCAGGCTCAATGTTGCTTAACTTTGGTGATTCTATGAGAACCAGGTTGTCCAACGTGAAAAAAGTAAGGGTCAAATTTGAAAAACATTATAGACCATACTCTTGAGGAAGGCCAAAGATCAGTTGGAATGTTTTCTTAATAACAACAACTCAGATGAAAACAATAATCCAAATAATATTGGGAATGACATTTCCATATATTTTAATGAATGGTTCTCTCTATAAAGACAATTATTTGATTTATTCTCAAACTGGTCATAAACTCACTGTATATATCAACCTTTGGGATGTACTTATAAGTAATATGATCAATATTCCAATCGAAAGGAAAGTGTGGCAGATTTTGTTAATATTTCTATGTTCATTCATCATCCTAATGCATGGAGGAAGAAGTAAAGAAATATGACCACGAGAGGGGCCAAAAATTCTTAGCACCATAAAGGTGGTGGGGGCCGCCCGGATCGAATTCTTCTTAGGGCCTCATAAAGGCTAGTGCCAGCACTGATACAAATGACGATGATAATTTTGATAAATCACATGGTTTATTATTTGTTGAAATCTATTTTCATCTTTCTGTGAACAAAAAACATCCATATATAAAAGAAACACTTAAAAAGATATTCCTCTTTCCTTCCAATCATCATTTTTTTATGATGGCCAAAATATATGATATTTTGTCAACCTTTGACACCAGAGACCGCCTTAGGTACTGGCGACAAAAGCAGTCGTCCAGGGTGCCAATTGCTGAGGGGTGCCTGTCATGTGTCTGAAACTGAGGTACTTCCCAAACACAAATGGAAAAATGGGAAAAGAATGAATTAAGCAGAAAAGATAGTCAAAATGAGAAAATTCCCTGATGTGAAGTTAAATTTTCCAGGAACATCTGACAGTTAAATACTTTCTGTCATGATAAAGCAAAAAAAAATAATTGGCAAATGAAATTCTTATGACCCATAACAAGCTCATTTAAATATTGCATTGTAATTTATTAATATCTAGTTTCAATTAGTATTTATAGTACCTATATATATATATATATATATATATATATATATATATATATATATATATATATATATATATATATACATATATGTATTTTTTTTTTTTTCTCACTGTGAAACATGAATAAATAAGTTAATACTATACTATAGTTATAAACGTATGGGTACTCATTGGTTGAGCGGAAGAAAGAGCTTGATTTGTATTAAAATTTACATTTTGCCCAAATCACTGTGATTTGTCAGGAATTTTATACTATTTTGCCCAGATCAGGGTAGGATTTGTTCCCCTATCACTCATACGTCTATGACTATAGAGGGTGCCAAAATTCAGCTTGCCCAGGGTGCCAGGAATGCAAGGGCAGGCCTTATTAGGCAATGTTATATGATAATAATTCTAAGGCTTGAGTGAATAAACACTTGAATATTAACAAAATCAACCAATCATCTTTTTATTGAATATTGATAACCAATTAGTATGTTTTTTCTGAGTCATTTCTTATATCTGAAAATTGCTGGATGAATAAGATTTTAGGCGTCTTTGCAAAAATATAAATATGTATATATGATAAATAGATAGACATAAAGTCAGAGATTTATAATAACATGCGCTTTACATACGAAAATATAAATTTTGTATTAGTATGTATGTATATATATATATGCATGCATATATGTATACATATATACTAAGACATATTTGCATCTGTTATGTACGAATGCACCTATTTCTAAGCATACTTAGATCTAAAAAAATTAACATTTGATAAAAAATCAATTCAAAATATGATCTTACACCATTATTTTCTCCCCCCCCTTAAAACTACTCCATTTGAACACATATTCATTTGGCTAAATCTAATTTCATGTTTGAACTAATAATTGACCAAGGAAGTGAATATTTCTGTTATAGAAATCTATTTGAATATCTTACACAGAAGTTATTTGTTCTTGCCAACCTTTTTTCATTAAGATTAAACTAAAAAAACAAAATCTCTAAAGCAGTCAAATAAGTATACTAACCCGTTATGCCCCACTACGTTCCTTTCTTTTAAAATCATTACAGATAATAAAATTGAAATAGTAATGGTTTTAGGAGACAAGAACAAATAATTAATGAATTACCCAACGTAAAGATTAGTTACTGCATAATTACATTACTTGAGATTTTAAGTATTTTTGAATTTCATACCCATCAAAAAACGTAAACCGGAGGGTAAAATTACCTTTGATTAAAACAAATATCCATGCGAAGCATAAAAGAAATTGAAATGACGGCGTCTGCTAATCGCATTGCATTCCGGGAGTTATGAATATTTGAAAAGAAATGATCTACACTATTATCGAAACTGATTTTTAAAAGGAAAACACAAGCATTTTCTAACAATCTAAATCTTTTATTTTGAGTTTCCATCAAAACAAAAGTAGATGATGTCTTTTTTTAATAAGCTCAAGAGAATCCTCCCACCCATCAGATCTTATTAAAAACTATTCAAACCATTACAGTATGCACTCTTAAAATAAGTTGTAAAAATAATTAAATTTGTAGAAAAAAAAATAATTTGATGTAAACTTTATAAAAGAAAAAAGTTGCATAATGATTATCAAATCTCATTAGAAAGCAGGAAGCCGTTTTTATTTTTATTTTTTCGCAGTGTTTCAAATACATCAAGTTGAACGCGTACGGTTCGATCAGCGTTGTCAAGTTGACTAGGAGGAAAAATACATATTTCAGATTATAGAAACAAGAGTTTTTTTCAATTTTTCTCTAAAGAAATTAAAGAAAGATATTTTCAAAAATTGATAAATTAGCAACAGTTTTTCTGTTATCGACCAAAAATTCAATAAAATACAGGAATATATCTGATTAAATTGTTCGGATTGGCGCGTTTCCTGTTATCAATTAACGTACTAGAAAGTTTTGAAACATAGATTTGAATAGCGCTCCGAGATTCGATTTGCGCGTTAATTAAAGAGTGAATCAAAATAATTTCGTTCATTATGGAAAAAGAAAAATCCTATTTTGCTCCGTTTTCTTTCAAAACGTTATTTACAGTGGGAATCTCCAATGCGAGGTGCGCACCTTCGACAGAGACAGGCAAATCACACCAAGAATTTAAAATCTATCTATAATCACCTAATGATCGGATTTCGATAAAAATGTTCATTCATTCAGCTAGCAAAAGATGACTAACTATATGAATATTATTCGAACACCATAAATGTTTAAATTTCTGTAAAAATGAGAGACCAGATAAATTAAATCAGTTGAAATTTTATGCAAAACTTTAACCGGAGATGTAGAAAATGCGCTCTGTAGCGGAAAATATAAAATGCAATATCTTTAAAATATTGTTTTCTTTTGCAAGCTTTCTCTAGCTTTTTTTAATCAAAATATCTTGTAGACGTCTGGTTTATGTTAGAAAAAAGGAATCTGCTGAAAAATGATTTATGAAAAATCATTAATTTCAACTAAACGATGTATATTATCCTTTGCTGTAAAGTAATAAGTATTGTCTTGGAGATTTTTTTTTTAATTTGAAGTTGCAGTCATGTTACAAAAATGTTGGACAACCGCTGAACATCACAACTCCCAGTATGGATCCCCAAAGATCATCTGCGAAACTGTGGCCGACAAAAAAATGAGATGGTGTGACAAACTATACAAATTCAGAATGTATTGGTTCTCCGACGCCAATAATAAAATATTGTCGAAAATCTTGGTGAAGGTCCGTGTCCATTGACGGACACTAGAAGGCTGCTGCTGATGATGATGTTGAATGATAATGAGTAGCGAAGAGACATCTGCCCTTTGTCGCCTCCTATGAGCTATTGACTTCATTTGCGCCTGATGATTGTAATTTTGGAAGGTTTCAGAGAGAGGTGTCTTGAAAAAAACTGGGTCTTCTGCAGTGCATTTTGATTGGTCGAAAATACATGATTTTGCCGCCAAATTTTGTTCGTAGCTGGACAGCGCTCACTGGATCTTTATCGTCGAACCATATTGAAATCGTTGTTCTTCATGATCTTTGAAGCCTGAACTTAGTGTGGCTGTAGAATTAACTGATCGAAATGTTGCGACACTGAGATCAACAAAACATGCAATTACTGATCTGAAAGACAAACAAATAAAAGATAAAACTATTTTGTTTACGGAGTGCCAGTGCCAACCCAAGGGATAGGTAACAGGAAAAGTAGCCCGGGGGGTCAAGTGCTCAGGAGCGCCTGCCACATGTCTTAGATATATGTATATGGAAAAATTTGAAATTTGCTAAATTAAACAAAATAAATAGAGTCAGAATAAAAAAAATAAATTCCCAGATATAAAGTCAGTTTTTATCAAATATCTGATAGTTAAATACTTTTTGCTGTAGTGAACCAAGAAAAAACGACTGGCAAAGGAAATTCTCATGTCCGAAAACAAGATTATTAAATGAATACGTTGTTATTTAAATTATTGTTGCTTGATATCAATTAGTATAGAAATGAACCTATATTCCTATATATCTATTTTTCACACTGCAGTATGTGCACTTCAAAGGGCGATGAAATTAAACTTGCTCAGCTCACCGGAAACATTAGAGTTGGCCCTACTGTGTATGCAATTGTTTATTGCTAATTGATATTCCATCATATCAGAAACCATCAACCAAAACTATCAGCTTAGGCTTCTTCAATTTTTCAAGTTGATTTGGTCAGCTATATCGGTTTATATCGTGTGTATAGACCGCTCTAATACAGCTGGATGACTGAAAAAATGAACATTTACTCTTAATTTATGTCTAGAAAAACGTTTGTTTTCAATCACCCTTAATAGTTTTCAGTTGGTGGGGGGCAATTTACTTGGTTTACGTTAAAATGGTCCTTTAGTTAGTGTTCAACAGCATCCACGCTTGCTTTCTGTAATTCGGACTTTTTAGTGATCACAGTCCAACAAAAGGCGAGAGTAGTAACTCATTCATTCCTCATACCTGATACCATTTTTTAAAAACTGATCACCCCAACTCAGCATGCTGCCAAAAGACATTATTCATGTGATGGTTTCTATTGAATGACTAACTGGTCCTATCTTATTTATTTACTTCTAAAATCTTCCATTCGTACTCAGGGTGTCATGATGGAGTGGAAACGATCATTGCATTATTTCGTCCCTCCGTTTTTCGTTTCCTTCATTTTACTTGGGAAACTTTTATAGTAATTCACTTCCGGCTTGCTTGGCCCGTCGAAGCTTCCTCACCAAAGCCCCTTTAATTGTATATTTCGCGAACACGTCCCTTATTCCGTTTAAATTCAGAATTGTCGGTCTCATAGACGGGTTGAAAACCAAGACTGAACAGGCCAGTCTATTTCACTCTTTACCCATAGACAGGGGGATAAGTACTTTGACGTATACAAGGTCAAGACAGCATTGTATATTAGGAAGAAAGCAGGAGTCAGAGACATCATAGAAGCTATTAGAAAACTTAGATGGCAATGGGCTGGTCATGTTGCGTGAATGATAGACAACCGATGGACATCACAACTCTCAACATGGATCCCCAAAGATCACATGCGAAACCGATGCCGACAAAATACAAGATGGAGAGATGAACTGGATAAATTTAGAAAATACTTGCTCTGCGACGCCCATGATAGAGAATTGTGGCGAATCCTGTGGAAGGTCTATGTCCAACGACGGACGTTAAAAGACTGATGATGATGAGTAGGATAAGAGATAGGTCATGCCTTTTTCCTAAAATAATAATGAAAAGTAGACACTAACTGTCTTAGCCGTTTGAACCCAGTCTGCCGATTCCATATTCTGTGCTGCAAGGCATTGTGCATCCCAGACCTCTTCATTTTTTAAATACACTTTTTTTTAAAAATTCATGTATTTATGATTCCGATATTTTTCAAACGAATTCCTAAAATGCCTGTTCTCTTCAGAAATAAAAACAGTAGGATGTTTGTAATTGGGTGCAATATTTTGAATTCTTTTTCCCATTAAAAATATAAACAAATAAATAGATACGTTAATAAAAAGAAACATTTTAGTTTTCAGTGCATCAAAGAAGAAAATAGATGCCAATTCGTTGGGGAGTATCTTCATTAAAAAGGGTTTGCATAGCCAATGTGAAAAGAGGTGGGACTTCAGACTAATTCGTCTTGCATACACACACGCACGCACACAAACATATACACACTCAAACACACTCAAACACACACTCTCTCTCTCACACACACACACATATGTATATATATATATATATATATGTATATATATATGTGTGTGTGTGTGTGTGTGTGTGTGTGTGTGATTATAAATTGCGTTATATTAATAGAAACTCATTTGAAATGATTTCCCGTCATTACACGGTTGACGTATCACTTAACATAGACATCGTAAATAGAATAAACGATTAAAGAAAATATAATCTATTATGATTCTGTCAGATCATATGTATCCATTTCTTAACACACACACACACACACACACACACTCAGATATATATATATATATATATATATATATATATATATATATATATATATATATATATATATATATACATTTTGAATCACTGATTTGTACCTTGGTATATATATATATATATATATATACCAAGGTATAAATCAGTGATTCAAAATGCAAAGTTAGATGGGTTTATTTTGTAAAGTACACGATACAAAAATATAATGTTAGAGAAGTTTATCCGTGATTTATTAAAACATTTCTGACGGTTCCGATAGCTTTCAGTTGTTTGTATGTGTGTACTTCAGTATTTCTGCCAAGAAAACAAAGCGAATGATTCACAGCCATATGTGTAAATCCAAAAATCTTGTTGAATGTCCCTGGAAGCCTTCCATTCATCGCAGTCACTCTTTGTTCCAGGCTTAACACCTTTTTTGAATAATTGTTAGGTACTAGACATCTGCATTCCTCTTGTTCACTGTCTCCGTGCATAGCCAACGGCAGGCTTGGTGAAAGCTTGGAACTATAATCCACAGTGATATCATGGAAGGTTTACAGGCGCCTTCAACAATGCCTAGGATTTACGCACAAGACCGTGAATCAGTCGTATCACTCAGTTGACGTTCAGTGTCGGTAAATAGGTTTTGGACGCTTGGTATACGGTAAGGCTGTATGTGTGATTTATGGGATCACGGAGAGGTTCATCAGGGGTGAGCGAATTGACCCCGTGCAGCTGGGGGTTCTGGTACGCTGAAATCGCCATGTGTAATTCTGTTTAAAAAATTTGGTCAATTTAGGAGCCGTTTTGGGACGATATAACCTGAAATTGAGAAGTAGGTATACGCTGTGCCCCAGCAAGACCTCGCCCATTTCCTCCCCTGACAGAAATACTGAATTTCTAAAGTCTCCTGGAATATTGATTGATACATATTTTGGTTCCTGAAATTTTCTTCGTCAGGGTGAGATTATTTGACGTACAAGTGGGAGTGCAAGAGTCTGTCGACTAGATCAAGGTCGACTTACTGTTGCATGACCATCTCGATGCAATTGTCAATCTGTTCCTTTGTTGATAAGTTAAGAGAAAAATGCCAGCAATACTCCTATCCACGGTCGCCCTTGTCCAGATTGGCTTTGAGAATATCTAGGACAGGAATGAATTCATTTACTTTGAGCCTGTCACCTGGAGAAAGTTTGACTAAAGCCCCGGATGCTGTCTCATCATTGTTTTGATTTTTCCCCATTCTCGGCCTTCTTATGATAGTTTTGTATTCTATACCCGGTGAGCAATTTTTGCTTGATCAATTTCGTCAAGATTAGTGTTTGATACGAACTGCAAGAGTGAGTTGTAAATATTTTCACATGTAAATGTTTTGACATGAGCACCATAAAATTTTTGAACGTTGGCGAGCCTTACCAACTTTAGGAAATTGGTCTGGAAAATGAGTTCAATGGTGAAGTATAAGAATGAATTCAAAATTCTTCCATTTTTTACAGAAGAATTTCAGTCCGTTGTCAAGTACCTCCCTTTGCAGTAGATATGACCGAAGGATTCAATATTGTTAGCATATTTTCCGTTATTAGCTACAGTAACTTTGGCAAGAGCCTGCCATCTTGTGTCTGATAAATGCTTAGGAATTTTTGACTCTAGAGGCAAGGAATCTCTTAGAACAGCCAATCTTTCGAAGCAGTAGAGAAAAAAAAACAATAAAACTCATTTATTGTACAAAACAAATCACTACACCGAGATACGAGTCAATAGCGGTTTGTCCAGCTGGATTAAGTAAATATTTGAACACAAATATCTCAGAGATTATATTGTTTAGACATATGATTTTATAGGCGATTTTTCTGCAGTCTTTATTCTTACTAATAACACAAAGATGATCACGATAGAATTGACAGGTTACAAATTTTAGCGGTTTCATTGACATACGTTGCTTTGTTGTCAAAAGTTCGAAAGAAATACTAACATGAAAGAACCCTCAATTGTTCTCAAAGTGTACGCTATCATAATAGACAGGAATCTGAAAACTTGTATTGCTTCATAACTGACTTAATCACTTGATTTTGAGAAGCTTTGAAGCTCCTACAAACTTTACTAAGCATCAAGTGCGACCTTGTGTAACTGTTATATAGCCATACATATTTAATGTTACTAAGCAACTGAGCCTAGATAGTAAAATCAAGGTCGAGTGTTCTTGAATATTTGATTTTTACGTACACATTACTTTGGCATATATAAGCCCCAGTTTTTATCGTTACAAATGAAATAAAATTAATGGTAAATGAAAATGTTTTTTATTTTTTATTTTTTGGCACGAGGCCGGGGCCCGTTCAGATTATGAGGCCATGGACTGGAGCCAGCTCTGTACACATGTAAATCTGGCGCTGGTCAAGAATACCAAGGAAAATGCAGGAAATATGAAAGATGTTAACCTTTTTGATTCAACTGAGTAAGCAAATGGCACCAACACAAAGCTTCAGCACAAGGTGAAATGGAAATAAATAAGGTAGAGAGATTATGTTGCACCGAATAGTGAGGGTCTGCCTTCCTTGCAAATTTGTTTCAAAAACTGGCACCGGTGGGAGATACGCAACAATTTTAGCCACGAAGTAGGCCACTAGAAAACTTAAATGACAATGGGCAGGACATGTTGCAAGAATGACAGACAACCGACGGATATCTCGATTCACAACATGGATCCCCAGAGACCACATGCAACACCGAGGCCGACAGAAAACTAGATAGAGAGATGAATTAAAAGAATTAAGAAAATATAAGCTCTACGACGCCCATGATAGAGAAGTGTGTCGAATCTTGGGAAAGGTCTATGTCCAACGACGGACGTTAAAAGACTGATAATGATACCAATCCAAAATGACTGGGTTATTTATGTATGGATCAGCGCTAAGGAGACTAAAGTTATTTTATTTGGTAATTCATTTTTTTATAATTAAGGTATACTAATTTTAATTTTTTTTCAAGTCTCAACTTAACACAAGCTGTTTAAATGTGTGATCAGACAAGAATTCTTAAGAGTTTCTGTGATGCTTTTTTTATTATGTCATAACAGAGGATAAATCAACCAATGAGATCATCCCATCCTAGCGTAAACAAAAAATAAACAGAGTGTGAGTCAGAGACATCATAGAATCTATTAGAAAACTTAAATAGCAATGGGCAGGCTATGTTGCAAGAATGACGGACAACTGATGGACATCACGATTCACAGTATGGATCCCCAGATATCACATGCAAAACCGAGACCGACAGAATACAAGATGGAGAGATGGACAAGAAAATACTGGCTCTGCGACGCCCACGATAGAGAAGTGTGTCAAATCCAGCGAAAGGTCTATGTCCAACGACGGACGCTTGAAGACTGATGATGATGATATATGAGTTCATTATATGATTAGATATGGGGTTTATTATAAACTAGAATATACCCGTCAGAAATAATGGGGTTATTCACGTATGGATTGGCACTAAAGGGCCTGGCTATTTTTTAGGTAATTTATTTTTAATGATTTAAGTATCTTGATTCTTTTAACATCTCATCTCATCTCAGATTATTTCAATGTGTGATGATCTGACATGAAGTAGTTTCAATGATGCATTTTTTTTTTTTTTTTTTGCTATATAGGAAGGTGAATCAACCAATAAGATGATCCCATTTGAGCGCAAACAAACAAATGAATAATCAGAAAAAAATACATACGGTTACATGGAATTTATCAAAAATTATTTCCGACATTTTTCTCTGGGCGAAGATTTTGCATGATAAATAAAATGAATGAATAAAGAAAAGCAGAAGTGAAAAATGATTCTTTTTGTCAAGTAGAAGAATTTAGCGCTAGAAATGACAATCCATGAATGCAAAGAGGAAATCAACAAATTAATGTGTGTGTGTGTGTGCGTGTGTGTGTGTGTGTGTGTGTGTGTGCGTGTGCATGTTTGTGGGTGCGTGTAAGTGTATATTTATGAACATGTAAATAGGTGTATCAATACGTCTGCAGACAGATAACGAAAGAAAAGCATTGATTTCACACAACAAATTCTTATTTTTCTACGTATTGATGCACCTGTGTGTATACGTTTAGTGTACATGAATGCACGTGTATGAATACACATATATATCAATGTATGAAGAAATGGATGTATATGATCTGACAGAATGATTATAAATTACGTTACATTATACATGAACTCTTATTAGAAATGATTTCCCGTCGTCACACGGTTGATGTATCACTTGGCCTAGACAACGTAAATAGAATAAACGATTGAAGAAAGTGGGGCTGCCAAATTAATCGGACCTGCGACCAATAGGGTAGCTGCTTCAATGTAGCGTTGCTCTTATCATTGAGCTAATCAGCCGCCGGTAATGCAAAGGCCCAAGTGACTGTTTTTATTCCAAATTCCCATCTCGTCTACTCTTCGGTTCTATATCTGCTCTATTTGTTTCTTTCAACGCGACAGTAATGCATCAAGAAATGGATGTATAACGCAATTTATATTCATATGATAATGTATATATATATATATATATATATATATATATATATGTGTGTGTGTGTGTCCTTCACTTATCTGTATGAATCTGTATGCACATATATAAGTGTGTGCCAACGCATGCACGCATATGCCTGTGTTAATACACGTGTGTGTGTGTGCATGCGTTTGCAGGTGTGCAGACTCTAAGACAGTACCTAAATTTTAGAAGAAACATTACAAAAGGTTATCTATTTTTATTATTATTTTACTGACCGCGACGATTACGAGGAGAGTTTATTTTCGTATCCACATGAAACATAACGACCGCAGCTTTTTATCAATAGAACTCCCAGAAATACAATAGGCTCTCATCATATATTGTTCTAGGCAAATGACCAATTATATGATAAAAGACATAGGAGATGTTTTTGTTGTTATTTTATATTTTGGGTTATTTGTTTCGGGATAAAACATTGTGTTGACACTGTAACATAATAAGTGTTTGTGTTGCCGGGTAGTCAACGAACTGAACTATTGTGAAAACAGTTTGCAAAGGACGATTCAGTTATGAAACACATTGTATATCACTGCACCAGATGTCGGCATTTTTATTGCATTTCTTTTGTATTTTAATCAATTATTGTTCTAAATAATATGGGTACTAATAATAAATTGAAAGAGGTCCCTATTCTATTGAAATCTATTTATTAGTTTGAGACAAAGCCTTCAAACTTCTTTTGAACAAGCTTCATAACTCAAATTTCGGTAGGTCATCCCGTCTGTCTGTCTGACGACAATCAATGCCAGAGATTCAAGGGTATCTAAAAATATCTCATCCATAAATTAATAGCCTCATAATCGAGAGGGTCTGGCTGGCGTAACAGTTGTTGGTACGGAAAACGGAATCGGCGAACCGAGTTCAAGTTTCACTCGTGGTTACTTGCGTTCTTCTCGCTCTAATGCTCTCGGGGCAGTCATGAACTCACTTCTCCCTCCTGCAGTGTGTAGATAGCAGAGCAGTTGGAATCCTCTGGTTCTGTAAACCAGTTCAACTAAGAGAAGGTAACTCTGACAGAAAGGTAAACGAAATGGTCGTCAAACAAAGCTTTGTTTCGGGATTTTAAAATCAAACCTTTTCGTGTTAGATATTACCATTACGTGGTTTCAACCTTTTGAAACATCTTTAAGGTTTTACACATAGCACTTCGTGGCTGTGCAAACTTTAACCATAAAACCCGAAAATGTTTGCTTCTGCCAACGAAGTTAGAGAAGTATATGTACTCTCCGTTTTCCCTTTCATCTATCCGCTTGTCTTTCCGTCTGACTATTCACATGAAATCTCCGAAAGTGTGGAATGGATTTCAATTGAATTTTGTGGATGGATTAGTAATAGGGTAAGGGAGTACTGGCTAAATTTGGGAGAGGATCCAGCGAGTGTCTTTTGATTGAGAGAAGGATGAGAAATAGGCTATGAAAGAAGTGATTACATTTTGGAACAGATTCAAGACCAATTATCTCCACTAGGTCGCAGTTGTATGTCCACACCGTATCATCATCATCATCAACATCATCGTCGTCGTCATCATCATCAACAACATCATCATCATCATCATCATCAGTCTGTCAACGTCCGTCGTTGAACATAGACCTTCCCCAGGATTCGCCCCACTTCTCGATCATGGGCATCGCGGAGCCAGTGCTTTCTGAATTTGTCTAGCTCGTCTCTCCATCTAATATTTTGCCAGACTCGGTTCCACATGTGATCTCGGGGGATCCATGTCGTGAGTCACGATGTCCATCGGTTGTCCACCATTCGTGCAACATGGCCAGCCAACAGCCATTCGAGATTTTTAATGGATTCTATGATGTCCCTGACTCTTGTCTTTTCCCGAATGTACTGTGCTGTCTTGTGGTCTCTCCATGTGAGGCCAAGTATAATTCTTTCATGTGTACGTGGCATAGTTCTCAATTTGCGGGTCAGTCTCTTGGTTAGGTTCCATGTTTCTGCTCCAAAAGTGACTATTGGGAGGATGCATTGGTTATGCAGCCTTCTTTTTAGGATTTATCACCAAAAGATCGTGTCTGTCTACATGATATCTCCAAAGGTTCTGACAGGGGGACTAACATTTTGAAATATTTTCATTTCTAAAACGATGTTTGAAGAAGCAAGATTATTATTTTTTAATCTTAAAACTAACTTTTAGGAATAAATCCTCCGAAAAATATGTCGTTATGCAAAAGGGGTTGGTACGATCGGTTGTGGTCGTTAATTCCGTTGGTCGAAAAACGAGTATTTCGTTAACTGGGGGACACCTGTAGTTATTTCCATAGATTAGAGTGACACAGGGACAAATTAATGGGTCATCCAATGAAAATAAAATACAATACTCCTTAGACAAAGGGAAGAACGTCAAAATGCTCTGATTTTTGTCTGCTACAAATGGGTCTGTTGTAATTCGATTCAATATTGCATGTGATCATTATTCTCACCCAACTCAAAAGCGCACGGGTTAATTCGGGCAAAACAGTGTTACATTTGTAATTCTGGGTAAATCAAGCCCGCTGTCCACCACGAAAAGTTCCCATACACCCAATAAATGGAGAGATTTTTTTTCTATTTCCGTGGTTAACGATCGTCGGCGAATCAGTCAAGTGAACCAAGGTAAAACATGTCCTTGAACGATTTTTTCGAAATTTGGGTGTCAAGTTTATTTACTTTTTAATGTTTAGATGACTAAGATCAGCAGCTCAGTAAAACTTTCTCCGCTTGAACGATCTGACCGAAATTCGAGGAAAACTGTTTTGTGTCGTTTTAAATCCATATTGCACACGGCATATCTTATCCGTCTGGGTATATTTGGATGCACTGCGATCACTCAACCAATGTAGTAAGTTGACACTGGGTAGGTCACTCAATATATTAGTCAGTACGTAAGGCATAAGAAGTTTTTTTTTTTTGTCTGCAGTTCTCGAGAAAATCTGAAAAATAAAAAGAATTACAAATAATAGATTTTTATCTACAATTATAGGTATGAAATAGGATATGAAATGTCTAAATAGGCAAAACTGAAGGAAAGTGACCAAAATACTTCGAAGCCGTAATCCCGTACGACGGATCGAACATTTATTTACATGACTATGATTGGCAGGCTACTTGACACCGTATAAAGTCCGGCCTCTTCCAAACATGCACTGCCCTAGTCTAAGTAATCTTGAAAAACAAAAAAAAAATGGTCATCAATAATGCCACCGAAGTTGTATCGGAAATTTTGGGGAGAGGGTACCCGGAGGCAAAGCGCATAACCATTTCTCAATTTCCAGATGTTTTGTATGTTCTATGTCTACTAATGGAGACATTACTGTATACCTAGTCCCCACAAACCACCCTGCTTTGCCGTATACCTAGGTCTGCAAACCCCGCCTTATCGTGTACCTAGTTTCAGAAATCCAGCGCGACAAAGCATGTACAGGTTATACAGGTTATAAATGTCTGATTAACTGTCGGGATATTTGCTCATATTTGAAAGGTGTCTCAAAATCAAACCAACGTTTTTAGAGGGGTTCTCCCCTCTTTATGAGAGGCTCTGTCCATTTGCCTGTCCGTCTGTCTATCTGTCCGTCCGTTGGTTGGTAGGTAGGTCTGTCCCCGTATTGCTTCCCAGCTATTCTGAGTCAGATTTATTTGAAACGTGTTAGAAAAGATTTCCCTTGATGAGATGCTTCTTGCTTCGAAAAAAAATCTGCTCAGGGTCACGTGATCTGTTGATAATGGCGTTTAAACTTTATGTTTTAAAATCAATTTTCTAAGCTATTTGGGGTCAGATTTACTTGAAACTTGATAGGAAAATGTTCCTTGATAAGATTTTTCTTCCTCGGAGTCACGTGATCTGGCAATAATGGCGTTTCAACTTTGTAGAGTACGCTCCATTGAACATTCAGTTCTTGTTTACGTGCCATCAATATTGTCTGACTCCAGTCCAAATTTAGAGTTGATTTTGTTTTTCTCCCTTAACAGCAACTACAATCCACATCAAATTTATGGGAGTAAACAATTCACTGTTTGTTTGCCTTCGTGAGTTGAACCAAACTGATACCTAAAATTAATACCCCTTTACTGGGATTTGAAATCACCACCGACTGATAAGTAGGCAGATATCTCTCTCTCTCTCTCTCTCTCTTTCTCTCTCTCTCTCTCTCTCTCTCTCTCCACGACTTGTATCTTTGGTGCCCTTTATTGATTTAGGCCTAAAACTGTCTTTCTGTTCATTATCAGTCTGTTTCTATCTATCTATCTGTTTGTCAATTATATCATATTCTATTATATTATAAGGCACCATTTCGATAGTGATTTCGAGCATCCTCGGAACATTTCAAGAAACGTCAACTAAGCTCGTTCCTTGTTGTTCACATAGCAATTTCAAACAGAATTATTTTTCATGGTTAACCTCAGCCTTTTGTTATTTAACATCGCTTGAAAAATCAGTGGTTTTCAGTCTCCAATGTCACATTCCTCCCCTTGTCACCCTATGTCACATTCCTCCCCTTGTCACCCTATGTCTCCTCTATTCTTTCCCCATTTTGAATTGTCGTCTAGTAATCACTGCACAGTTGTACTTTTACCGAAGCAATTGTTGAATCAATCTATGAAGCCAAATTGAATCATTATTTGCAATCAAATGAAGAAAAAAAAACCTTTCATTTCAATGCAACATAAAACCTCCATTTAACTAAATGCCCAAATATGTTGCTTGTGCGGTGCAAAGCGCTTTTATTGAACCCCCCTCCCTAAAAAAAATGATGTTAACACGCCTGGCTGCTGCAGGTTCAAACTCTACCTATACTTCTATTCCGACTGAATATGATTACTGTAACTTTTGTTTGTATATACAATTAATAAATTAGCAAATATATGAAACTTATCTGTTTGGCCCAATTGGTAAGAGAGCCGCCTTGCAATCACTTGGTCGTGAATTTAAATCATGGTAGGTAAATGTTTATATATATATATATATATATATATATATATATATATATATATATATATATATATATATGATTTGGCGGGAAGACAATCAGTGAAGAATTTGCTCCCTTAAATTTGGCGAGGATTGTTCTCGTTCTTGCTGTCACAGGGGAACAAAATCAACTTACACTGGACTTTGACAATTACAAAATTCTCACAACTTTAAATTCCCATTTCATTTGATATACGCTTTTGATTGCGTGCAATGAAACCAAATTAGACAAGCCTGAAAAACAGGTCATAGATGCGCTATAACGATCTTATTGATTCTTTTAAAAGCCCTTTCCTTTAAAAGAACCTTCCTTTGAAGGCCCATTCCTTTCAGAGCCCCTTCCTTTAAAACCCTTTTCCTTAAAAAATTGTTTCAGTATGTCAATCGATAACTTATAGGAACTAAATGCATCAAAGAGGAGCTAGATCTGACTGAAACGGTTACTAAATCAGCACATTTTGTTTCGGTATGTCAGCCTGACAGTCATTGACGTTACTAGAGATGCTAACTTGTTTAAAAATCGAGTAACAAATCCAGTTATATCATATTAGATTACTTGTTTCGGTCGAAGATCATTGTGTTCACAAAAGTTGAGACGTCCTAATTTTTCAGTCCATATAACTGTAATAACACTAGGAATACATTCAAAAAAATATGTTGTTTGACCTCTGTTTCTAATTTGTAAGATTGGGCAATAATTTTAGAACCTAACTGCATTAAACAGGGCTGCTCCGAACCTTGATGGGTCACTAAACAGAATCTGATTTGCCCCCTTCCCTTCTACTCAAGCTCTCTTATGGGACATTTTAAGCTCTCTTGGGAGCCTCTTTGAAAAGTGCCGGGTGTTTCTGTCCAAAATTTATATAAGATGCTACCCACAACTTCAGGGAATTTGTACAGCGTGCATGGATAGAATGTTAGTGCACACACACAAACGTACGTGCGCGCATATATATATATATATAGAGAGAGAGACATACACACGCACATACATAGACATATTCACACATGTTCACACTGGCATATATGTGTGTGTACTTCATTTGAAAATCTTTTTCAAATGAAACAGAATTTATGATCTGTAATGAACTATTGGAAATTTTTTACCCATCTTATGACAGTTCTACTGATGGTATTGAACACTTTTTAAAGATCTACTTAATGCATTAATCCATGTAGACACATTTGTTGTATATCTTAATACTGCTAAATACACACACACACACACACACACAGATAACAAACACCCTCGGTCCCTCCTCTTACAGACCCTTCTTATTTCAGACCAAACTTGACTCCTACCCATACAGACACAAACACCTCCCCACCCGCTCCTACTAAACAACTCACAACACAGAAATATCCCCATTCCGTTCCTCAATCTCAATCATATAAACAGTACACAATTTTTTCTGTATTGCGGCAAATTTTCTCTGAAAAAGACGGCTGGCATCCGTCAAAATGCATCGAAATTCTGTCGGAATATATATATATATATATATATATATATATATATATATATATATATATATATATATACATTTTAAATGCATTACTGTCGCATTGAGAAAGAAAGAGTACGTGAATGTGATTTGTAATTCTGTGAAAATCTATGCTATAAGTCAACCCTATTTACCTATTTTGTACAATTTCTGTCAATTTATCAATTGGGCTATCTCAGTCTTTCCATCTCTGTCTGTCTGTCTCTCATTCAGTTTTCATGTCTCGTTACTTTCACCGTAATAAATATGCAGCAACATACCCACATGCAAAGACTGACCAACAACCTCTGACCCAGATAAATGGTTGATTTCTTTTCCCATTGTGAAAATCATGCAGTATATGATTTTAATGTATGGGCGCAGATCAGGGGTAGCGACAGAGGTCAGGACCCCCTCCCCCCTTGGGAAAAGCACAATTAAACTCCATTTTTTTTTTGTAGATATTTAAAGAATTTTTTTAAAAATAAAAACAAAACAAATAAGCCCTCTGTAACCATCACAAATCAAAATTAACCATTAAAACATTGACGTTTTTTAAAAATCTTTTTCAAATATTAATTAGTAAGAATGATTTTTTTTTCTAACACTCCCCCATCCCTTAGCTCAAATAGTGTTATCCATCAGCCCCCCCCCCCACTGCTGACCATGCTCAAAGTCCTGGATCCACCCCTGATGTGTATGTCAGTATTTACACGTGCATGACATAGAGCCTTCTTGTCTGATTTTTGTTATTATTTAATTATTGTAACTAACTATAATTAAGGAATTATCCAGCCAGTGCAGACGAAACAAAGATATTTTCAAGCACTATATTGGGAAGGTGGCCCCGATTGCGAATTGTAAAATCTCACACCCTCGCTCGCTCGATGTTAAAAATGGTGCACAAGTAATTTTTAAAAAAAAGAAGAAAAGGAGTGAGAATTGACAGCAGAAAAAGTAATGAATAAATAAAATTGTTGAATCGTATTCATTTGTCCACTGCTTTTAACACCGAGTGAGCGTACGCGTGTGTAACTTATACAATCGGGACCACCTTCCCTACACAGTGCTTATCTTCACTATCTCAATTTCAAACAAAGCAGGAGCCCCGCCTTCCGTAAAGTGAGCATCCCATGGGAGGAGGGGGGGGATAGAGCGAACGTGGTTTTGTGTTGGACGTTCTCATTGGCCTGATTTGTATGGAGCGAAATGAAAAAGCAGACTTGATTATTTACGTCCTTGTACATCTACCCTCATTCTTTGACGGATCGAGGGTGGCTGTTCTATAAGATATAAGGATCTGTGTTTGCCTGACCACTTCCAGTGTCAATTTAAGACCCCGTTGTTCGCTATTCGGAACAAGGACTCAATTCCTGTTGGCGGCAGTTGAATTTCGTGGTTTGGATTTTTAAAATGATCTTTTTTATCAGTCTGACTGGATGTTATTATTTTCCTTTTCCTAAATCGTTCGATAGAAATCCCTGTAAGGTAATTTCTAAGTAGTTTATTTATTTATTGATTCACTTTTACGTATGTTTTTCTTCCAATAAGTTCTTAAAGAAATTTTGAGTCTATTTTTTTTCCATGCCTTTTTGTAAACTTATTTTTTTGTTTCTCTTTCTATAGAAAAACATTTTCTGTTTAGATAAGTTACGCTATAGCAGTAGAAAGATATCCTCGATTTTATGATTCTTATTTTTCAACTTTAAAAATAGTTCTGTCTTGGTTATAGACTATTATGATATTTTGAATAACTATCACTACCTGTTTTAATGTTCTAGAGGTTTTTTGATTCCGTTTCTTTATCGATTCTGGAGCTATCCGATCTTACTCCCAAAATACAAACGTAAGACTTGTCATTACGAACGTAGGAAAGACTTTTGAATAATCGAATTAATCTTATTCAATTTGCACTATTGAACTCATAAGTTAACTGCTGATGTGCTTAGAATACTGCGGTTAAATCGTTCCAAAATATTCCGTACTCTTCAAAACATTATTGATCAATTTAATGTGTTTTTTTTTTATCGGCCTAGTTCGTTACGTTAATTTTTACGGCAATACCTTTACCGAACGACATCAAAATCCACACTATTCAAGTTATTGCTGTACTGATTCATTCTAACCTTCGGAAGATATTGTTTTTTGTTTAAGTTTCTAGTTAGTCTCAGGTTGTTCAGACGTATCATTTTAATCACCTGTCACAAAGCTGTCATGGGTCAGACAGGCTACTATCATCAAGTGTCTATGGGCCGTTACCTGGCCCCCAAGCCACCAAAGTTGTCCGAGGACAGAAAATACGATTATCAGATCAGATTGCTTTTGGTCGGTGATGCTGGCTCCGGTAAATCGACGCTCGTTAACCAATACGTAAAAGACGAGAAAACAATGCGTAAACTCGATTGCAGTTATCAAGAGGACCGCCCGAGAAAAAAAATCTTGGAGAAGAACCAGAAGATGATTTCCTTACAAATTGTGGACACTGCAGGTGAGACATTTTGATATCTAATTTTGTATTCTAAGTATTCAGTCGTCTCGTTATAACGTGGGTATCGGGGTCCAAGAAAGCCAACCGCGTTGTAACCGAGTCGCGATAGCTGCCGGGTGCGTATGAACGATATTCAAGGACGAGCATTAGGTGAAAGGCGGCTAACATATAACCTATATAGGTATACCTTGATTAGTATGGTTTATTCTTTCCATGCTGTTCAAAACCTCACTGTTCAGGGTCTTATCATAATTTAATGCATTTTTGTTTTCAGCTTACACTTAGTTACATTAATTTGTACATCGATACCTTAACCGGACTAATCGTAACAACATTATCAAGGTATTCCTATAATTCCCTGTTGTAACTATGTGTGATTGTATGATCCAGTTTCCTGGTTTCGTCGGTGGTCTCAAGGAAAGGGGTTGCACAATGGAGTGTAACTGTAAAAAGAAAATGAATAACATTGAAAGTGTTGATAATAACTAGAAGACACTCAGAGAGCGCATATATCTACCAACACCATTGTCAATCTGCCCCAAAATTTAATCAGTTTTTTCTTGTCCATCCCCTACAAAATGTAATTGGAATTCATTCGATTCTGGAGATTTCGTGCGGTCAAACATGAAATTTGGTGATATTTTATGGTTCGGACATATAACTACGACGTAGAGAAGATAATTGTGGATAGATCCTCTCCAAAACCTGACCAGTTCTCCCGCAGCCTATTGCCTACTTTTCCATAAATTTGATTGAAATGTATTCATGACTTTTTGAGGTATGCATAAAAATAATTGAAATCAAAACAAAACAAAAAAAAAAGCGTAAAAAACATTTCTAAATCAGAAATTGTACCACCTCTTTCATACATCATTGTCCACCCTTCTGCAAAATGTCATTGAAATTCGTTCAGTACTTTCGGAAATATCGTGTGGATAGGCGAAACCTGCAGACGAACAAATAAATGGACGAATAAACAAACGAACAGATTCGACCAAACATTTATAGTCTTTTCAACTTCGTTGACAGAGGTAAATGAGAAAAATCTATTTTTATTGTTGGCTTACCGGCGTAAGTTAAATATATTTCTTAGTGGGGGCGTGGGAAGAAATATCGAGCTCGCAGGTTCAAAGGAAAATTCTATTTTTGTTCGTGATTTTCTGTGAGTGGGTGATAATAATACAGGTATACCTTGATTAGTGCAGTTGATTCGTTCCAAAATTTTCCGACAGCATTGATCGAATCAGGATAATTATTGAGGACAGTTAAGGAGTACTGAGAAGACTTGCTGTCACACTATCTCCAGTGGAGGCCACAGAATAGTAATGGTATGAAGACTCATGAAGAGTAACGTATCAAAGAGAGAAGAACAGATAATAAACAATCACCAAAGGACTTACCCAGTTTGTAGACACAGGTTGGTCACTCAATAAAAACAGTCACTTGACCAATATCTTTTGGCTGCATGTCGTGTTGGGGGTGATCGATTGAAAACTTGGAAGAAGAGGTTGTCAATAAATGAATTACTTCTTTCGCCTTCTGTTAGGCTGTGATCATTAAACAGTTTGAATTTTCAAGAAAAAACAAAACAAGTGAGAACGCCCCCGAAATGAACGAGCATAAAATTACGTTGTAAATTGACCCCACACTACAGGCCTACTCTGAAGGGAATAAAAAAAACCCAAAAAGCGATGTTTGTTGATATAAAAAAGAGTAAATGTTTACATTTTCAGTCCTCTAGCTCCATTGGTATACATACATACATACATACATACATACATAGCCAGACTGCCAGCCAGACTCACTTGAAAATTGAAAAAACCTATTTGGACAATTTGAGTGATCGTTTTCTTTGACAGTTTCTAATACCAGGAGCTTGCCCGAGAACTGAGAAAATGCTGTCACAGGAAGTTTAGGTTGAAGAATTGAGACTATGCAGATCACAGGATTGATAAGATTAATAAATGCATATCAATTTGCCAGGGCAGAGGGTCCAAAAGTGTACGCTGCGGTGCCCCGGGGCATTGTAATAAGCTCCTACGGGCGCTGTGGATTATTACATTTTTTAAACAGGATAGACATGAATACAGTTATTCAGTATTTCCTCACGCTGAAAAGAAAATCGCATACACTAATAGTGCTGTGATTTGATAAAGTTTGAAGACCACTGAGTTGAAGAATAAAATAAATACCCAATTAAAATGAATTCTCAGGTCATATACGGCAGTTACTTTTAGTCAATCTTTTTTTTTTAGCTTTTATTAGAAACCATCAACCAAGACTTTCACTAAAAATATTAACGCATATTTCCTCAGATTTTAAGTTTGGAGCTAGAAGGCTTAAAATTTGAACGTTTTACTCCTGAGAATGTCTGCAAAAAAAAACAAAAACGTTTTGTCTTGTTTTTTAATGCTTCCCAAGTAGTTTTTAGGGAGAGGTCACTTTGCAATATAACTTTATGCTTGATTGATCCCTTAGTTCATGTCTGGCGTAATTCGCGTTCATTTTTTTTAAAATTAGGGCTTTTTTTAATGAACGCTACACAACAAAAGGCAAGAGAACTAACTCATTCATTGATAAACCCTTT
Source organism: Thysanoteuthis rhombus (assembly GCA_963457665.1). Lineage (NCBI taxonomy): Eukaryota > Metazoa > Mollusca > Cephalopoda > Oegopsida > Thysanoteuthidae > Thysanoteuthis > Thysanoteuthis major. The sequence goes on from OY735217.1 coordinate 14,527,207, forward strand.
TCCTATTTTATCTAATTGATATCCCCCAACACGGCATGCTGACACAAGACGTTGGTTGCAAGATGGTTTCAATCGAGTGACTAATCAAACCTTTTGTAATAAAATGTCTAAACGGTTCCCAGGAAAGAATGGAGTGATTTGACTAAGCCATTAAAACACTTTTTTTTGTTCTTCTTATTCCACCAATTTCAAAGCGAATCAATTGTTCAATATGTTGACATATCGTGTGATATCACGGTTAACGTGGATTTTACAGGCATGGAATTTTTTCAAGGTAGTCTCGCCGGTGAAGTAATTATTACAGGATCTTAGCTAGTTTCGTAAGCCATTACTACTGTTGCGAAATCGATCTTCACAGGGAGTTCCACCTTGCGACCATTTGCAAGAATAAAGTTAGTTTTGTGCGGTACAAGTCAACATGTATTGGATACAGAAGCGAGCATGGAGATCACTTCAGTAATAATGATTTGGGAGACAAACTCGTTAACCATTGCTCTACGGCAAGGCACCCTATAAGGTTGAAGACATTTGAACAGATGGCAGTATAGATACAGTTTGGTACCTACTGTAGATATCAAACTCGCTATATAAGCGAATCGGTTTGCTAGCCGAGCTTGCCATTGTTTTTATCAATCGACAATTCACTGTTAATATAAATCGCAACATGCAACTTGAAGAAATATTATTGTCAGCGTTTCTTGGTCGTACAAATATCAATTGCCTGAGTTTCCCCATCCCACTGTTTTACCCGAATTTGGGAGGACAATTGTCTTCCCTATACCCTTGGCTAGTATGCCTATGTAAATTGGTTATATTCACTCGCCTTCTTATTCTGTACAGACATTAAACATTTCATCTGTGCCTTTCATAGTATATATAAAGAAAATCTATTTAAAAATAACTCGTTTAAAGAAAGGAAATATGCTTTCTTTACGGAATGTTAATGTGACCAAACCCTCCTCAAGAGCTAAAAATACATTTTTCAGTTAAACACAATGAAAAAAAATCATAATTATTCTTTTGTATTTTATACTTTTTAGCATAGGTATTCTATGTAATAACCATCTTCCATCTTTCCACAATCTAATTTGATATTTCTAACCACGAGGTAAAGTACATGAACGTTTTCCAATATTTCTCCTTTTAATAATCCATTTATATATATATATATATATATATATATATATATATATATATATATATATATATATATATATATATATATATATATATATATATATACATATAGTTTTCTCATTATTATTTCTTACTTTAGAAAAAAAACTGCTTCGTCACTGAAATTTTTGCATTCAGACCCTGATACTGCCTGTCTCTCCTAATAATAGACCACTGGAATATTGCCCGTCATCAGACGGGTTTTTTATATAGGGAATATACTTAGGTATTTCGGATGATATCAAGTTTTGTCTTTTTTGGACATTTATATTTAACTGTCTCCCCAAAGTTCCTGAATTGAACCGGTCTATCGTCATTTATGGGCAAGGAAAAGTGAGTCAACTTTCACTTGACCACAGAACTGATTTGAAAGGTATCAGTGCTCGGCATTAGTAAATGTATTTTTCTATATATTTCAGGAGGAAAATTAGAATATTTTTTTCAAAATCAATTTCAGTGATTATCAAATTGATTGATTTTCATCGAACCTTAATTGAAGAAATTGTTTCCTTATTTGGGGAAGAATATAATTACAGAGTTTAAATTTTCTGTCGACCGATAAATGGAGTAGCAGAAGTAATTTTATATGACAAAATTATGAGATGATAGGAAAGCGATCCCTTGCCAATCAATCATCCACTTCATGTACAGTAAAAGAAACTTTTAAGTACGCAATTTGGAAATAAAAAAGTTACCCTTCTATTCGAACATATTTGGGGTTATAGAAGCAACATATGAAAGGTTTAGATGGCCTATACACTTGAGTATGAAAAGAAGTGTAGCACGACCATTTTTGCGATACAAAGCAACAGACTAGTTTTCAAGTTTTCAAGTGGCTAATATTTGGTCGCATGTTGCTTTGATATTGTTTTATGCATACAGTGGTAAATACTTGCAGGAACTTTTGAAAGGAAGTGCATCACAAGCAACATGTGAACTTGCTGAGAAATTAGAAGTGGATCAGTCAACTTATTTTGGTGACGCATTTAACCTTTTTCCGATCAAAAAATATCGACGGGGGATTTTGATGTCGCAATCTCTCGTGTTGCAAATGCCACACAGCAAAACACGTGACTAGGAGAGGATAGAAGAGTTTGTTTTTTTTCCTTCGGGAGTGGCGGATCACACCCACCAATATTCTTTCTGTCCGCAAATTTCTTCCTATTTTGTCGACAAATTTCTTCCTACTTTGTCGTCGGCAAATAAGAGGTCTAGGTACCCACTTTTTCGGCAAATTAGTTTCCTGCACACCCTCTTTGTCGACAATCATCTGATACGTGGACAAAAGGGAGCGTGCTGGCAACTAATTGTATATCATTCCAGTTAGTACGTCAGAACAATGCCCGAAAAGCGCGTGCACCTTCACTGAAGCAAAGAAAAAGTTGTATTTGAAAGCAATGGAGCACACGAATCATAATCAATTTAACCACGTCCAGATGTGCACTAAATGATTTTTATTATTTGCTGTTCGATATTCAAAGTGTCAATTCACATTATATCAGAGAGCTAAAAATGCAAAGAATTCATGCTCTGAGATGCTAGGTAGTTCTAAATTTTCGGGGGCTTCGCTTCTGAACCTATGGGGTGTTAACAGCACCTTCAAACTCCTAGCTGTATTTGGTTTGGCTTGTGAACCCCTTCTCTCCACCAGAAACATTTTTCCCTTGGTATAGGCTTGATGAATGTGTTTCTTTTGCCAAAGCTGTCTTGAGCCAACAAACATCTGGAAAGACACAATTTGCTCTTTCATCATTATACTAGATCAGAAGATAAAATATTGACTGTATACCATGAGTTATTCTGGCTGGTATCCTTATCTTTATCGTATCGATCTCCAGGTTTTAGTTGGTGCACTCTTTTACCTTCCTAGTATTGTCTGAAGTTCTGGGGTGACGTGTCGGTATTATTCCATTCATTATCCTTATAGGACGTATATCCTGATTTTTGCTATTTTGATACCTACATTTTAACTTCAGTGTTTCCTTCTATTTCTCAGGTTTTTCAAGCTTTCGGCAACCTTTGAGTATTGTCCAGAATTTGTCTCTTCGTTCAGATCTTATATTGTGTGAACGCGCTCGTTTGTGTGTGTGGTAAGGGAAATGTAAATAGGTCCGTCTTACGGATGAAATGACATGCGGCCGTGATAGACACGGTGTTTTCCTTTCTTTTTTTTTCTTTTTTTCATTGAAACGTAGCAACAGAACATTGTGTCTCCGTGGGCAATGACTTCAAGCAATTTATGATATGTCGTTGGTATTTAGATCAAGGCCAAATGATTTGAAAACAAAATGGTCAATAGAAACTGTCATGCAACCTATTTCTTCAGGCAACATACTGTGTTAGGGTAATAAATTGGAAAAAAAGGGGTGATCAATGAATAAGTTTATTCTCTCGTCATTTGTTGGGCAGTATTCACTGAAAAAAATTAGAATTTTGCTAAAAAAACAAAAAAACAAACGTGAATGCTACTGGGCACGAATTAAGTGATAAAGTTTGCATAAACTTAAATTGCAAATTGAACTACACACAAAAAAAAGGTGGGGGGGTAGAAAAACAAAAAAATCCAGTTTTAGTAAACAAAAAACGAGTAGATCTTGAAAACTTCAACCCTCTAGCTCCTTTGGTTCAACCTGTGCGAGTGGTGCATACTAGCCAGGCAGCCAGTCGGACTAACTTGAAAACTAAAGAAATCGATTTTGTCAGTTTTGGCGACAGTTTTTGGTGACGGTTTCTTAAAAAAAAACGAAGCCAGCCAGTAATCACTGACAATAAGGCATACAATAAACCCTTCTTTCCTTCCTCCCTTCAGTACACAAGAGAGACATAGTCACGAGGAAGTACTGATGCGTTCATAGTACAGTTGGCATTAACGAATTCGGCGCAAAACAAATCTATTTTACGGGCATATTAGTTTTAACTGATAAATATGATTTTAATGCGACAGTCCAACCAGACAGGCATTTCTGGCGCTCTACCCTTGATATGATTAAATTGAATCGATGACTTTAATTTTGTAATAACTTTTGTAAAACTCAACCAATTTTAATAAAATTTATGTCATCTTGCAGAGACCTTTACTGTGAGTAACTTCTTTGATTACACCGATTCAGGAAAATTGCTCAGAGAAACGCTAGATACAAACTGATAGGGAATTTTTGCTTCAAACTTGATATAATGCAATGCATGCCAAAACCGTTGAAACGAATTACGCCAAACTTTCCATAAAACTTGATTTTGCCAAGCAAATGTTCATTAACAAGAGTTTTGGTGTTAGAAATTATCAAAAGTGTATTTTTCAGCACAATCTCCTTCCTTGTCAATGCACGTAATTCAGTAATGAATGATAATCATATAAATCAAACATTAAACATTGAAATATTTAGTTGAAAATTCACATAATAACTACGTGTCGGGCTATTGGCTTATTAGTCCATATGATCAAATTTCGTGTATTGACCAGGAAGGGTATCATGTTCATCTAAGAAACTAAGCTGCTATCATTTGCTCTACAGCAGGTGCCATATATATATATATATATATATATATATATATATATGCATACATATATACATACACTCGCACATATGTAAACATACACTCACGCACCATGTACATGCGCGGACACATATATACATACACAGCCCTATCATATATATATATATATATATATATATACGCACATTCATTCAGTCACACACGCATACATATATATTTATATGCGTTAATTCATTCCCACTCGCACATATATGCGTACGAACATTCTCACACGAACACAGATATATGTATGCACACACTCATTTGCGTATATACACATATGCTCATGCATACACACACACACACACACCCTCACACGCACATACACACACATGTTAGTCTTTAGATGTCCGCACTGAACTCGTGGGGTCTACATGTTTATGCTTGTAGACTAACCATTAACTTTCTTGACCGGCAAAAGGAAGCCGTTATTAATGTGAATAATTGGTTGGTTCAGTCGTGCAATGGCAGCCAAGAACGGAAAAAAAAACATGTTACTGGTCATTATATGAGTCGTTCGTTGTAAATGCAGGGTAACTCAGGAAACGTACTCTGGTCTGATAACAGTTTTTTACAAACCCAACGGCCGGGAAAAACTAAGGTCAAAACTATTCGTACTTCATAATTACTCTGACCATGTTATCAGTAAGGGACGGGGTGTATCATGACAATTCTTACCGTTGACCCTTAAGACAAAAGGAAAAAAAAAACGTCCTAATTTCTCAGGCGTAGCATTATATGTATGTATTTGTGTATCATCGTTCTTCGGTCATGCCCTCATCGAAGTTGTCGTGGTCCCAGCTACATATGGGTAATTGTTAGTAAGAACCATTTCCTGTCGAAGCTCCATCCTGCTTACGGCACCTGGTATTCGCCAATAGTCACCGATATTTGTACTGACCAGGTTTTGAGTTGCTTGAATCCAGTATCTGATGAGAACCGGTGTATCCAAGATGATTCGGCCATAACCCTTTGGCACCGGTGAGAGGTTCCTCAATGCAAGTCCTATAGGGTCATTGAGTGTCATTTCTAAAGTTTTTAATCTGACTCGGCGATGGATTGAGCTACGGACTACCAAACCGGGTTCGCTTTGATTGTGTAGTGGTTAGCACGACTGCCTCACACGCAGAAGGTCCTGGGTTCGATTCCCAAAATAAGCGAAGAGAGTGGAAAACTCTTCATGAGGATAAATTTCACTCAGCAGCTAATTGGGTACACTCTAAGCTGTGTGATAAGAGTATAGGTATCCATTCCGTGGACTTTCATCTTACCATGGGGGTAGACATGAACACTTGTAGGTATGAAGTCTCGACTAGACGAGACTTGCAAGGATCACTTGGCTGATGCATGCAACATAAACGGAGACATAGCAACCGCCCATCATACTCTATTGGGGGTTGTCTCTTGAGAGATGTGACGCTTTACCTTACTTACGAACCGGCGAGCACTCTACCACTGAGCCACAGCGATCAGTGTGGAGCATTCATTGTTATTATTATTAATGACCAGTTTTTCTTTTCATCTTATTTTTTAACCTTTTTTTTTATCGCAACACTCACATTGTTTTTACATCTCATTCACTTTCTTGGTCTAGTAGCAATCAATTCGTGCTTGTTGGCCCGGGGGGGGGGGTTGATTGGTGAATATATCTGTATGTTCTATATATCATATGTTCTCTTGTGAAGTACTTTACCGTGTACAATGTTAGTCAGGGCATTTGCCGTAGAATTATGCTTAACATGCCAATCTCGCAGACCTTTTTGTACCAATAGTAAATTCCTTCCGATCTCCGTACCCTGCATTTGTGGTCTTGTCCCAGACTAAGTTGCTCACAAGCCTTTTCCGTAGACCATTTAGTCGTGTAGTGAGTGCAGTCCTGTCTGGGTTTCCAACTATTATGGCCTTTTGTCAGACCAGGTTAGGCTTAGTTTATTTCAACGTGGATATAAAGTGATTGCTGGCAAGCTAGTCTCGCAGACTTCTGAGTTTGATTCTCTGTAAGTGCCCCACTAATGTGTCAGAATAAATACCTGTAATATCAATTATGAGCACTTGCCGAGGCTGAGCCCAGATGGCCCTGTGTTGCTGAGATTTTGATTCCATTTTTCGAACGATCCACGGAGATTCGGTCACTGTAGCAATTGAGGGTTTTATGGGACCAGAGTGCTAGCCCAACGCCCAAGATTAACTATCTTACAAGGCAAAAGGATTCTAACTGATTTGTTGATTATCCATATCTGGGGGGGGATTGGTGTGAAATGAACTCAGACTGTCCCAACCGAAGTTTGAACCTGGTTCGCCGATTCCATCCCTCATTAGGCCTCCTCCACCTTTTTGCTGTACAAGGTTAGGTAAAATACTAGTTTCGCAAACCATTGATGGTGAGATCAATTGTGCTTAAGTTGGCTTCATCCAACAAATAATCTCTTACGCAAACCCGAGAAAGTAAGATTCAGTGGACTCCAAAGTTGATGTTCGTCGTTTCAATTTGGTTTTTCACATTCTATGATGCTAATTATTTTCCCTCATTTCATTCCAGTATTTTGCTTTGCTAAATTTTGTCATGATTCTTTTTTCAGGGCAAGAAAGATACCGGAGTCTAACACCGTCTTACTACACTGACGCTCACGGCTGCATGATCGTCTTTGACGTGACCAGAGAATGTACTTTTGACAATGTCCACAGATGGTTAGTTATAACTTATTAGTGTGCTTACTTCCACAAGATCGAAATATTACGTTAACTTGCTGAAAAAAAGTAGACTTAGAAAGAAATGAAATCGGAAGAGTGGCACTGAGAAAAGTGATTAATCTTTTTTAACCCACTACGATTTTTATTCGATTACAAGAAGACTGTCACATTCGAATAAAGTTAAGGGTATTTCTTTTAAATGCTAGGATAGCAATTCTCAGATTTTGTGATAAACTCACTTTGATCTGATTTGAGGCAGGTCTTTCAGCAACGATTTCAGGAGAAGGTCTGGCTGCTGTAGGGAGCGCCTGTCTTGCTGTACCGTCTCCTTTCTTCTGCTTTTGATCTGTACGTAGTTTTTCCGAGTGGGTGCTTGGTAGCACCACACATTATTGTCGGCAGCCTCGTTTGTCCACTGGCAGAGCTGATGCTGTGGGGGACGTGGACTCTTCTCAAGGAGTCCCCATATCTCTCCTGTGGGGCCCCGCTTCTTGGCCGACCATCGACTAGTTCTCCGAAAAAAGCGACCTTTGGGAGTTGATGGTCTTTTATTTTCGCCACATGGCCTGTCCACTTCAAGTAAGTCTTTTGCAGCATGGTATCGATGATTGTGGCTCAAGGCTGTCTCAAGGATATCATGGTCTACGATGAAGTCACTTCAACGTATTTTGAGAATATTGCTGAGGCAACGCTGGTGGAAGCACTCAGGGAAGCGTAATTGGTGCTGGTATATGACCCTGCATTCGACACCGCATTGGAAGGTGGCCAATACTATCACTTTATAGACTCTCATTTTCGAGCCCCACCCTTGCGTTTTTACTAATCTAGTCACATTTGGGCTGTCTGCCAAAGACTTGGATCGCCTTAGCCAGTCTGACTTCTATCTTCCTACCCAGCCTGGTGTCGGAGGATATGATACAACCTAGGCAAGCGGCAAATACAGGGAACCTTGCCAGCACTAAATGCTAGCTTATTACAATGGTAAAATACTTTGCCTTCGATCAAGATGCGTGTCAATGAAGGATTTTATATAAATAACTTAGGTGCTACTTTTTTCCTGAATCTAAAGTTCATTCAAATGGTTTGAAATGTGTCATTTTATTTGTTTACGACTCATTCATCTCTTTTGTTTGTTGTTAATTACTTTGAATGTTTCTATCATTACTATTACTATCATTATTACAACTATTGCTATTATTACTATTATCATTACTATTATAATTATTATTAGTACTAATATTATTATTACTATTATCATTACCACAACTATTATTACTGTTATTATTACTACTATTACTATCATTATTAATATCATCATAATCAATATTACTATTATCAATATAACAATTATCAACATTATTACTATTGTAACTAATATCATTTTACCATCCTTATTATTACTACCATTATCACTATTAAAATCATTATCATCATCATTCTTACTATTATTATTCTTACTATTATTATCACTGTTATTGCTATTATTATCATTATTATTTGTAGTAGTAGTAGTAGTAGTAGTAGTAGTAGTAGTAGTAGTAGTAGTAGTAGTAGTAGTAGTAGTAGTAGCGTCGGTGTTATATTTCTTTCAATGCTAATAATATTTCCTCAAACCGGTAATAGATTTGACAACCAAATGAACAATGAGGGAAGGCTCTAAAAGTTGGAGCGGGGAATATGTTTCGATCTATGGAAATAGATTTACAGAAAGTATATTAGCACTGTATATTGTAAAAAGTTTGATTTGAAATGCTTATCTGTTTGTCTTTCTGATGAAGGATTCGATCCGAAAGTCCAAGTTGAGTAATTAACATTAATTCTAAATGAAATCAATGATTACATTATCAATGTTTCTATTATAGATTCATTCTAGTTTTTTTTCTGGTTCGTTCAAATCTGTTCAGATTGGGTCCACTTGATGATGTTAGCACGTCTGCCCCCCCCCCCCACACACACACACATAAGGTCCTGGGTTCGATTCCCGGTATAAGCGAAAAGAGTGGAAAATTTTTCATTAGGACTAATTTTCTCAAAGTCGTGTAATTAGGGTGGAAGTATCCCTTCGGGGGACTTGCATCCGGCTAAGGGGTGGTCATAAAAACTTGTTGGTATGAAGTCCTTGTCTCGACCAGACTTCAGACTTGCAAGGATCACTGATCTGACACATGCAACAGAAACAGGGACTCTGTCAGCGGCTATCATACTCCATTGGGGGTTGTCCCGTAAGAGATACGACGCTTCACTTTCTTCTTATCAATCCAGGAACAGATCCAGGATTTTGAGCAGGGTAGGTTCCAAATAGAAAATATATTTTCATGAATAAATACAAGTAAGAGAAAACATCATAAACAAGGAAGCAATATGCGGTCCGGCATTTCACTTACATTTTTACTTACATCTGCGTCATAGCTTTTTAGCAGCAGAATTGACAAAAGAGTTAAGTACTCAGAACCCACAAGTTAGGCACCACCTTGTTGCGGTTGTATTGCAGCTCGCATAATCAGTAAGCAAGCCAGACTCTTCAACGATAGTTATCTAAATTAACGAAACACTTCATTATATAGACCCATTCATATAAAAAAGTGGGGGTCAACTAATTTGCATTCATTTGATTTCTAGCACCTATAATAAACTTTAGGAGGAATATATTTCATTTGTCTCCATACATTTTAATATTTTAGCGTACTTGGAGCTGATTTTGACTGTTTTAGAGTCACTGCATTTAAAATGGTGGAGGATAAGATTTCTAAGCTGGAACAACTGAAGCTGTGGCCAGCTTGATGGTGCTTCTTATAGTTCGATGTGTACAAAAGTTACGCCTTGATTCAAAAGTCGACAGTACCAAATTTCAGCTCAATCCGACAATCTATATGGCTTAGGGAGGGGATCAGTTAAATCAGGTAAAGTGTCCATCTCCTAAGGGACAATTCCGATTGGAGTATAAGCTACCGGTGACGAAGTCCTGGATTATTCTATATACGCCAGTTTAGTGATCATTACAAGGTCGAGACCAGGACTTTATTTTCACTAGTTTTTTTTTTAATGACCACACCCTTGGTACAGGGAAATTTGTCCTAATGAAGAATTTTCCAAGCTCTCCGCCTGTACCGGAAAAAAGAACCCGGAACACCCCACGTGTTAGAAAGCCATGCTAACCATTACGATTAAATACCAATACATTATTTCCGTTACTTCTTTTACATTTTTCATGGTTGTTTTTTCAAAATTTTAATGAAAATTTCAGTCCTTTGAGCCATGTTACATCTTAATATTTTGCTGTCGCTTTTTTTCTTCTCCAAAGGTCTCGAGAGATCCATGAATATGCACCGAACGGGATTCGTATCATCCTGGTTGGGACCAACTGCCTTTCCAAAAAGCGGGAAGTTTCCAAAGAAAGAGCCGAGAATCTCGCCAGTAGCATCGGACTGACCTACGTGGAGCTCAGTACGCAAGAGAACTTGAACATCACCGAACCCTTCGACAAATTAATAGATATGATCATCGAGGATTTAGAACGGAAATCAATGCTGTATCAGTTGCACAAAAAAACAGAAATGAGTGACTCTTGTGTTGTATCGTGAAGACACTTATCGCCATGTTATTGTCTTGTTTTTTTATTGGACAAGAAGAAAAAATCGACATACAGAAAGTAAATTCAAAGTCACCATTTTGTTATCAAATAATTTCCCCCGCTCACCGAAAGTAGAAAATTCACGTAAAATCCTTTCGTAAACCAAAATGACATAATGTGAAGAAGCAATCGATATTAATTCATACGGGAAAATTTTGTTTTTTCCCCCAAGTCAAAAAAAAAAATAGATTTCAACGGTAATTGACAAGTGTTCCAATTTTAGAAAATTATGGCTTTAAGTTCAAAAGGTCATGTACGTATAGGGCAGGTCTGCGAGCTGTTCTGGGTGCTTACGAGCAACTGTGTGATTGAAAAGTGATTGAGGCTAAGCAGTGAAACATACTGTCTTGTTTCAAACGTCAGCCTCAGCAGACGACAAACCACAACCTTCCACATCGATGCAAGCAGACGTAGAAGAAAGTTATCCTGAGGGTCGGGTCTTGAAAATTTCCTCTTAAAAATTAATGCCAGTTGCTTCTTCACTTTACGCCATTTTAGATTGCGGGGAAAACCAGTACCAATGGAGATATTTCGTAAAAACGAAGTGGCGTGAAGCGAACTTTCGGAAAGCGAGGGATACCTGAATATTTTTGTTACTTTCTATAATGATTCCGAATGTAATTTTCGGGATCTGAAGAATGAACAGAATAATTCGTTTATATCCGGCATTAATAAGTCATCATCATCATCATCATTAGAATCATTTTTTTTTATCCCATGGAAGCAAAACCTCTGATTATTAATTTCTATCAAGAAGAAAATATAAAGCCTCAACATCAGGAATACCAGTATTTGGTAAAAATTAAGGATTTTGAATCCTGAGTTTCAAGGAATGCAGGCTTTCCCCCACTTCAACTATTATCGTAACACAATAATCGCACTATTTCCACCCCCAACCCCGGCCTCATATCGTAATAAGCGAGACTCCTTAGCAGGAAATACAAATGATTTTTTTTTAAATCTAAGTAAGGAAACCCTGAAAATATCTATTTGATTGATTAAGTCTTTTCTCTTTGCTGTTCAAACCCCAGATCTTGAAGCCCCGATAAACAATCTATCGACGCCAATCAAGGTCAGTATTATGTACCGAAAACACGGACATTCGCCGGGGGCTGCCAAGTCGTGGGGGCGCTTGTCATACGTCAAAGACAACGGAATTTTCAAAATACAAAAAGAAAAATGGGAAATGAATCGATCAAACAGATTTAAATCAATCAAAATAGAAAGATTCCTTGATATAAAGTTGTTTTTTTTTTTTTTTTAGGAATATAAGAAAATACTATGATTCAATGGGCGCTGAAGTTCAGCGCTAGTAACCCAAGGGCCGGCCATGCGTCGCCGAGATAATACTAAACCACCAGCTTTGAAACATTAGCTGAGAAACGGAAAGATCATTCCCAGAAATGTCTCGCATTCTGTGGAATCGGATCGCCTAATGATTCTCCTTTTGCATAAGTGTATTTTCTGAATACTCATAATCTATCATCACAAATTCTCTTGGTCCATTTCCAACTTAGAAACGATTGTAAAAAAATTAAATGAAATTTTCGGCTTCGATAACCTTTTTTTTTTGAAGAAGTAAATTAAAAGCCAGGCAGGGTCAAACTCTACATATACTTTTATTCCGACTGAAGATAATTACAGCAATCTTTGTATTTAATATGAAATAAAGGAATTCGTAAATATGTAAGACTTTTCTGTTTATCTCCTTTGGAAAGAGTGCTAGGCTGCGATTTCAAATCGTTGTAAGGAAATATTAATTTTATCTATCAGTTTGGCTAAACGTGACGTGATGAAAAAAAATACAGTGAAGACTTTACTACCCTGGATTAGGTGAGGATTGTTCTTGTTCTTTTTGATTTTTAGGGGTTGGAGTCAAGTCAACTCTTACTTGGACTAGAGTTTAACAAAAAAAAAACCTACAACCTTATATTGAAGTGGTATGAAGTTTCCTAATGATTAGCGTTATAATTAGTTTGTCTCATATGAAATGAACGCTGCTGAAATAGCCTTTTTTTTACATATTCAATTCAATTCAAAAAAGTAGGGCTATTTGCAGGCATTATGAACGTAAGTTTCAACGGAAAATCAACATCTGGAAAATTCAAAAATCTGGCAAAAATCAGCATATGATCTGATTTTAATTAGTGCTTATCCATTAGAGGACGAAGTTTAGAAAAAATAATTTTCCATCTAACAAATCGAAAAAAGAGATTTTTTTTTCCATATGACTCCTGCCCAACCTTTATTACTTTGGATGTCACATACTTTTTTTTTTTTTATATTTAGTAAACTTTTTTTCCAGGCCAAAAGCCTAGATTATGATTATTCGAATAAAACTGAGAGAAAAATACCTAGAAAAAAAAAAATTTTACTTAATTTTTCTGTTTTTAGTTCCCAAAGTGAGACTCCCAGTTCAAAGAATTCCGGGGCGCTTTTCTAAAAAAAGGTAAACAAAATTAATATCTCGAGGGATTTATCTGTAAAATCTGTAAACATTTATGAAAACCACGATGTATAAGTGAAATAAATGATCAAAATGATAAGAAACATATGGAAAAAATATCTTTTTTTCCGATGTTTGGAATGGAAAATAAATTATTTTCAAATTCGCCCTTTAGTACATAAGTATCGAAAATTTTTCTTAGAATAGAATTATATACTGATTTAAAAATTTATCTAATGTTGATTTTCCAGCGAAATTGTGTTCATACCTACTATTTAGGTAATTTTTTAAAAAAGTATACAAGGCTTGATTAAGGAAAAAATGACCTTAACAATCCATGAGAAGAGATTACTAATTTGGTACTGATCAACCGGCATCGGGTGAGGAATTGATTGATACATAATCAGATTGAAGCTGAAACGAAAATAACACACACATTGCACACTGACGAAAGTTATCTCGCTTCTATATTTCCATTAATTGTTTACTTAATTATTAATATTTACATTCTGCACTTAATTTTCAAAAGATTTTCAAAATGAAATAATTTTGAAGGAAGCAGAGTTGAAGGAGACTTTGAAAACTGAATGAATTTGAGACAATGAACAAAGAAATGTCTTGCGAACTTGTCATTTTTTTCTTTTTTGTTTGTATACAACATTTTTTTATAATCATGAAAATAAAGATGAAATATAATCTTAAAGTTTTGGTGTTGTTTATTTACAATTTGATACTTCATTATTTGGTTCATTATTCAGACGAAGGTCTACTTCAATAATACAAGCGTCCCTCTACACACCATGGTTTCATTATCCAAGGGAGGTAACTACCATATTCTTACGTAAGAGTTACTTCCCTTAAAAATATAGCATCATTCTGTTATTTCAAGAGGAATATGCGTGCAATATTTTTTTAGATTTTGTAACAATTTCTCTTTTGAATAAGCTTCACACCTGTTTATATTTAAAACATTCAAATAATTGTAATCTCAAAGTTTCCTGAGTATTTCCGTGAATTTTTTGGACAGCAAGAGTAAACTAACTAATTAAGAAAAATCGAATTATTACCAAGAAACATGTAATGGTGAAAATAGTAATTACCGTTTATATCTGCGTATAATTCAACGATTATTTCATTAATGGATCATATCAGTCTGTTTAGACCCTATGAACTTGACACAACGCAGCCTTGTGTCGGAGAGACGAATTATCCGGTGATTACTGGACTTAACTTGAATTAACGCCTTTGTGCTTGTCTTATACACCAGTATATACGGTACGACTTGAAAGAAAGTTGCCGTCTTTTTCTATTTAGATTGAAAAATCTTTTCTTTTTTTTTAAATACATCGATTAAGACAAATTCTACGTTTTTTTTCTTCCCTTTTGTTTTCGTTTTTCACCTGATCAAATTTTGATCAAACTAAGGAAATTATATCAAGATTAGTCTCCATTGTTTTCTGGAATTGAACCTGAAGTGTATGTGTGTGTGCGCATGTGTATGCACGCACATGCGTGAGTGTGTTTGTGTGTGGGGGGTGTCTGTATGTGTTCGGCTTTCAATTGCTTTGCCTGTGTGTCTACATGTATGTTTGTATGAATGCACATCAACTCTAACACATCAGTTGCCTGTCATTCTTGCAACATGGCCAGCCCATTGGCATTTGAGTTTTCGAAAGGATTCTATGATGTCTCAGACTCCTGTCTTCTCCCGGTTGTATTGTGCTGTTTGTAATTTTTCCATGAGAGGTTGAGCATAATTCTTTATAGTAATGTCGACTAAATAGAAATTCCGATCATCGTGACCCAGTGGTAGAGTGTTCAGTAGGGCAGTGATTCAATCCACTATCCTGTCAAACCAAAAAGACTTTTGAAATTGTAATGCCTCTCCGCTCATACAAAATGGTAAACCTTTGTCGGATATTTCCAAGATCGTTATTTCAGATCTTCCAGGCTCATCTTCTTTGAAGATGATTTCTTTCCTAATAATTTCTTTAGGAATACTTTTTCGTCATTTAAATTCTCTTCAAAAAATAAGATATTTTGAAATAGTGTTCTTTTACGTAACCGATAATTAATTTTTTCCCAGTTTTTATCACAATTGAAAAGAAATTGACACTTCTTGGGAGAGAGAAGAATAGAAAAAAAGTAACCTTTCTAAAATGAATATTTTGATCCAAGGATTCAAATGACGTTTTGAGCATACAAGATTTATATTTTGTTGCCACAAAACTCCAAGTGTGATTTTACAGTGATGGTTTTGCGTGTTCATCTTTACTACTTTCAACTTTAAAATACTTTTATTGTGACTGTCGTTTTATTTAACTAATTGAAATACATGTAGATACATAAGTAAGTGCGACTTAGTTTGGTTTAAGTCTGCAATAGTTAGAGATCTAAATGAAAGTCGTACTCACTAGTAATATTCTGCGAAATTAGCTCACCTGTGAATGTCCGCATATTATGTACATAGATATATACTTATATATACTTAACTTGGTTTGGTCAGTGACATCGGATGGGTGAACCGGCTTAATTGGTGGATCAAAAATGAAAGATGAGCTCCGGGGAAGTCTGATTATCCATACCAGGTACTCTTACCGACTGAGCTCCGAGAACACGATGGTTTTATAGAGATTCAAATCTTACAGGACTTTCCAGTGAGAAAAGGAACGTGGATCCGTGTCTCAACGAGGACTTCTCCTTCATTCCTGAGTGAGTAATTGCGATAAAAAGCAACTAAAATCAAGATGGAAGAAAATAACAGTGGAGATATTTTGTAAACCCCAAATAATGCCTTGCAAATACTTGAGATATAGTTACCTATTGCCCTTATGCTGGCTATGGTATCAATCGTTCCTGCCCGGGGTTCCCACAGCACAAATTTCTGTAGTTTCGGCTTGCTGTTTGCGTCAGTCAATCCACCATTCTCACCTACAGTACCTGGTATTTAGTAGCGGTCACCCATCTTAGTACTGACATGTCTCGACGTTGATTTACTTCGTTGATCGCGTGAGGACTGGTGAATCCAACGTGATTTGGCTGTGAGTATGTGATATGATTGTTCTCTTCATATTCTTCAACGAAAAGAAGACAAGAGAGACAAAGCATATCAGTTGTGGCATCTACACAGAAGTGACAAAAAACAAATATCAGACATTATCTATCAAAACTGTCATTATAGGTTTCCTCAATTTTTAATTTAGTTCAACAAGTTTGCTGATGGCAATGTATGCAAGTATTGCTCGTACAGGATATATCATTGGAGTTAGAGGGCGGAAAATTTGAACATTAGCCCCCTCAATGCCTAGAAAGACGTATTTTGTTGTTTCTTTAGGGTTTTTTTTCAAATAACATGCCTGAATAATAATAATAATAATAATAATAATAATAATAATAATAATAATAATAATAATAATAATAATAATAATAATAATAATAATAATAATAATAATAATAATAATAATTTGCTTAACTTGGTCGCTAAGACGTATCAAGGGAGGTAACTCTTGTGAAAAATATTATGAGTTAATCCCCTTTGATGATTTTGCTGAAAAATATCAGTTTATTTATGAATCCCGACGAAGCCGTCTCCTCTGGATCACTTGTCAGGATCAAGTTCATTTCAAAGAATTACAGCGATTTCAACATTACGATGAGATCTGATATTCACTGTGATGAACAATAGATGTCTTTTGATACTAAGATTATCTTAATTGATGTCTTGATATTAGGGTATGTCTTGTGTAGTATTTGTATCAAATTATTCCATCAGTAGGTGTTCGGTTCTTGATAATAGCTTCTGATTTTCCAGATCGGCATGCCCTTTAAATTCCCTATTTAGCCAGGTGTCGTTAACTGTTAAATATAAACTATTAGATATGAAGAATGGTATCTTTTAATCATTTTCCATTTCTATCCATTTAAAACAACTCGTTTGGCATTGTATTGGTCTTGATAGGATTAAAAAAATTCCTTTCACTTCTAATTCCTTGAAGGTAGACAAAAAGTTTAATTTCAATTTAGACTGCCTAAAGGGGGTGAAAAGACCTTCTCAAGTTTTTACCCCTCAAAATAAGAAGATGTGTATTCGTATGTATGAATATTGAAAGGAAAGTAAGGTTTCATTCTATCGTTATAGCTACATTGTGAATAGACCCTTTGCTATTGATCTCTTCATCGGGGAAAAGACCCCTTTCACCTTGGACCTTTTAGAGGGAAGAAAGGCTCCCTCGACTTTTGACCCCTAGAAGAGGAGAAGGCTTCCCCTTACATTTTAAACCTTTAAGAGGAGTCTCCTTTCAATTCTGACCTTTTCGAGGGGGGATATCTCAAACCACTTCCGATCCCTTGAAGGGAAGGAAAGTCTCCTTTCACTTTCGATCTCTCAAAGGGAGAGGGGTCCCTTCATCCTTGACCCCTTCAAGATGAGCATATAATATACATATTTGTATATACGTATATTGAGCAGAAAGTAAGGTTATAAGTGAGGTTTATAAGCATTATAGTTACATTGTAAATAGATCATCTCTAAAACCCTTATTTCTTTCCTCAATACGTTTTACGTAAAAACTTTCCTCGGGGCCTATTGAGAATGAAAGCCAAATTCAATAGGGTTGCACCAATGTTCGAATGGTCTTTATAGCGAGACAGGCAAACAAACAGACTCGCAGGCACACAGTGTGATAGCTTGAGGTATGTTCGGAATGTTACCCCCAAGTGGGAGTAATTTAAAAAGCATGCACAGATCGAATATACTACAGACTTTTGCTGCTACCCTTTGTGAGCAGTAACCTTTGTGAGATCACTGAATATATGCCAAAGGGAATTACTTCAAAGGGGATGGTGGGAAATATATCTTTGGATAAGTTATATTTTTCATGATAAAATTCTGTGCACTTTGAAGTATGGAAGGGGGGTTAGAAAACCTGATTCCAACACTAGTAAGCAGTTTAGAAAACTTACTAAAACACTACTACACACCATCAGAATTAAGGAAGACCCAGAAGGGAAAGTAATGAACCTAAGTAAATTTCGATTTACTAGGGACACATTCAAACTCCTTAACAAGGGCCTTAATTTCTGTCCCCGACCCCCACACTTCAGCAATCACACCCTCAACAAAGATCTCTATGACTTCTTCAGAAGGATCAAACTTAGAGCCCACTTTGGGAAAACAGGCCACGACAGTGACATCCTTGATAGGCTTAAAGACCCCAACAAATCTTTCATCCCAAAAAACATAGACACAACCATTCAAACTTTTGAGCTAGCCGTCAGAGATGACATAAAAACCTACATCAACAATAACACACCACAAACCCTAACACGTGATAACCTTACAACTAAAGAGCGAAAGGCCCTTAATAAACTAAAAAACAACACAAACTTGATCATCACAAGAGCAGATAAGGGTGGATCCATAGTCATCTGGGGTCTAGATGAATACCTCACAGAAGCTAACTTACAATTAAGCAACACAGAATTCTACAGAGAACTCCCCATAGACCCCTTTAACGAATACATAAACACAATAACCCAATCCCTAACAGAATTACACAATAGCAACATGATAGACAAAAGAACACAGAATATACTGAAACCCACTTCCACAAAACCCGCAAGGTTCTACCTACTCCCCAAAATCCACAAGCCAAATAACCCAGGTAGACCAGTCATCTCCTCCACGAACTGCCACACTACTAAACTATCAAAATTTGTAGATCACTACATACAACCCTTAGCAACACAAATCAAATCATATATACGTGACACCACAGACCTCCTAAACAAAATCAAACACATCACAGCAATCCCAGACAAAGCATTTCTAGTTAGTATGGATCTTAAATCCCTATACTCCAACATCAAACATGACGAAGGTATCCTAGCACTGACAGAAGCCTTAAACAATAGAACTACTAAAGAACCTAGCACTAGAACAATCACCACTCTTATGCACCACATTCTAACCCTAAATAGCTTTAACTTTAATAATAGACACTTCCTCCAGGTGAAAGGCTGCGCCATGGGCACGGTAGCGGCCCCATCCTATGCTAATATCTTCATGGGTAAATTTGAAGAAACCTACATTTACCCAGAGATTTATAATGACTGCATCTTTTATGGTAGATACATAGACGACATTTTTTTCATATATACAGGCGAAAAAACCAAACTAGATAACTTCTTTATACATCTAAACTCGGCACATGACTCTATTAAGTTTGACTTCACAACATCCACTGACTCCATAGCCTTCTTAGACACACGCATATATATAGATGACAACAGAAACCTCCATACCACTCTCTACACAAAACCCACAGACACCCACAATTACCTCCACTCCAAATCAGCCCATCCCCAACACTTAAAAAGGAGTCTACCATTTTCACAAGCTCTTAGAATTAGAAGAATCTGCTCCACCAATAGTGAACTTAACAGACACAAACATAACCTAATACAATATTTCACCCAGCGAGGTTATCCACTAGATGACACAAAAAAACAAATAAAAAAAGCGACTGGAATACCCAGAGATCAAACCCTTTTACTGTCCCACAATAACAAACCCAACCGCATACCCCTTATAACAACCTTCAACAACACACTCCCACCCTTAGCACACATCATCAATAATAGATGGAACATTCTCACGATCAAAACAGATCTAAAAGAAACATTCACAGACCCATGTGTTATCTCCTACCGCAGACCCAAAAACATCAGAGACATGATTAGTAGCAATACTATCGTTAACAATAAAGTCGTACACAAAAATACACCTAGAACAATTAAATTCTGCACACCTTGCAACATAAGAAACAGTCTATGTTGCAACCACCTCAAGCACACCAACACATTCACAAGCACCACCACAAAAGAGAGTTACCACATATACCACAATAGCAACTGCCGCAGTAAGAACATTATATACCTTCTAGAGTGCAATAGGTGTAAGTTACAGTACATTGGCAAGTCCGAGTGGCAATTTAATATTAGACTCAACAATTATAGACATAGGATTAAGTCAAAAAATAATCGTAGCCCACTCCCTGTAGAACTACACTTCCGCACACCTGACCACAATTTTGCCACTGATGCTACCTTCACCATCATAGAAAAAATAGAAAAAACTACTCCAATTGACATAACTAAAGTTCTAGAAAAACACGAAGACATGTGGATCAACAAACTTAAAACCCTATACCCTAATGGATTAAATACTAAACTGAACAACCCGCACCACACAGAACACTAATACACACAACTCCTACCATTAATATCCTCACACCCACATCTTAGACACACTCAATAATGGAAGCTTCAAAGTCACCTAGACCCATAGGAAAAACTTCACCTTAGCCTGTTACAACCCCTGTCCAATTCTTAGCTAAAACACTTTCAGCAACATTTTCAGTAACTTTTAAGGTTGATACCTATGTAGCTCCTTGACTCCACCACCCCTCCTTCTACACTATCCCAAACATACCAAAAAACCCACCTCCCCAACACTACCCCCCACCTTGACACACTCTGCCCTCCCCAAGTCCAACTGCTGCTGCTTTACCAAAATCCCAATACCTGCTGGTCATTCTTACATTCAGCATGAGGCCTCTTGTAGCCCTGACAACAAAACCTACCCACAATGCATAGCCGCTGACAGTGGACTCTGGTTCCACATGGTACATTTTAATTCACACTCACACAACACGCACCACTGATGATGAGAGAAATCTCGAAACATGTATGGACTATTGACAAATAAGGATTAATAAACCTTACCACCAAAAACTTCACTCCCGAGTCTGTCTCACTCTCTAAAGTACACATTATATATATATATATATATATATATATATATATATATATATATATATATATATATATATATATATATATATATAAATATAAAGTGTCTCAAATAGTTTTTTATTCAGTTCAGGAGAGCATTTTCCGGCATGGCTCCCATCCTCTCGCAATATGGCCAAGGCTGACATCTGTTCACGATGCTAAAGCTAAATTGGGTGCCATCTGTCATCACTAATTGAAACTCATGTAAGCGTATCACCTTGCCGCTGTATACACCTTGCTCGCTCCATATATATATATATATATATATATATATATATATATATATATATATATGTGTGTGTGTGTGTGTGTGTGTGTGTGTGTGTGAGTGAGAGAGAGGGAGAGAGAGAGAGAGAGAGTGTGTGTGTGTGTGTGTGTGTGTGTGTGTGAGTGTGTATGCGTATGTGTGTGTGTCTGTGAAAGTTGAAACATTCAACTTTCCAAAACAGTCTGAAAAGTCCTCTTCTGTAATCGCCATCCCGTGTCTCTTAGCATTCTCCTTGAGAAATTGCTCGGAGAAAAGAGCCAAATCTAAACTCTAGGGGAACTGGATGATATGGATGGAGTGATATCTTGCCAAAAAAATCTTGCACAGGACGTGAAGAATGGACAGGCTCGTTGTTTGTGAATGCAATGTTCACACGGTACACAAGCTCACTGCTGACTCAGCAACCTCACATTAAAGTGTCTGTTCAGGTATTTTCAGTAAGACCCCATCTGAATAGTTGTACGAGCTGAATGAAGGCCGCCCAAACTGTTTTTGGGGTAACCAACGGTAGGAGAGTTTTCCGGAAAGACCTTATATACAAGTCTTACACAAGATTACTCGACCACTGTCCATTGGACGTAGTCGACATTCGCTAGATAGTCAGCATATGAAGCAGTGCAGTTGTTTTCAAGAGTTCTATAAATATGAATACAAAATTAATGATTATAGATCTTTCTTCATAGTTACTGTGAATTGCCTCCCTTGACCCCCGCTCTTCAAAACCAGCTGAATTTAGGTACAAAATATCTAAATTGGCAACACTGAAAAGAAGTGATTGAAAATATTTCGAAGCCGTAGTTTCGAACAACGAACAGAAAATCATCATCATCATCATCATCATCATCATCATCAGTCTTTCAATGTCAGTCGTTGGACATAAACTTTCCCCTGGATCGTGGGCGTCGCGTAGCCAGTACTTTTGGAATTTGTCTAGCTCGTCTCTTCATCTAATACTCTGCCAGCCTCGGTTGCGCATGTGATCTCGGGGGATCCATGTAGTGAGTCACGATATCCATCGGTTGTCCACCTTTCACATGGCCAGCCCAGTGCCATTTGAGTTTTTAAATGGATTCTATGATGTCCCTGACTCCTGTCTTCTTCTACTGTGCTGTCCCGTGGTCTCTCCATGTGAGGCCCAGCATAATTCTTTCATGCGCACGTTGCATAGTTCTCGATTTGCAGATCTTTCTTTTAGTTCGGTACCATGTTTCAGCTCCATGAGTGACTATTGGGAGGATGCATTGGTTGTACACCCTTCTTTTTAGGATTAATGGGATTGTCTTGTTTTTGAAGGTTGAGCTTGTTCTGCCACAAATCGCGAAATCCTCCCGCCTCCAAATATGTACCTTTTGAACGTGCTCTGCTCAAATATAGAAAAAAAAATACCGAAACGTACCATAAGGTCCAGCCCCTTCCAAA
This sequence comes from Thysanoteuthis rhombus, assembly GCA_963457665.1. Classification (NCBI taxonomy): domain Eukaryota; kingdom Metazoa; phylum Mollusca; class Cephalopoda; order Oegopsida; family Thysanoteuthidae; genus Thysanoteuthis; species Thysanoteuthis major. The sequence continues at coordinate 14,550,226 of OY735217.1, forward strand.
TATGCACCATGGGAACGGGCGATGCCCTAGCACATAAAAATGCTCCAGCAAGTACAAATGTAAATGATTGTTCAAAGTATTTGACTTCGGGTCTGAGAGAAACCAGAAGAGATTCCCAAATGCTCATTGTCCTATTCATGTTTCAGGCCTTATCTTCTTCTCTTGACACCCCAGGGGTTGGCATTTGAACTTGACTTTGACGGGTGGAGGCCGATGTGTACGCATAAGGGGAAATCAGTGTTTTTGCACATAATATGTGCATTTAAGAGCGAAGAAAGGGTGTGCCCATACCTGAATCTACCCTATGTATTCATCCACCCAACTTTATCTAGTGACCTCAATCTCCATCTACCTATCTATCTTTCTATCAGAAACCGTCAACCAAAACTATCACCAAAACTGTCAACATAGGTTTCTTCAGTTTTTAACCTAGTCTAGCTGATCTGGCTGATCTGGCTGGCTGGCTATGTATGTATGTATCACGCGCACAGACCGGACCAATTGAAACAGAGAGTTGGAAATTTTAACACTTACTCTTTAGTATCTCTAGAAAAAAAATCGTTTTTTGAAAACCACCCTTACTTCAGATAGGTTTTTAGTTGGGGTTCAATTTGCAATGCAAGTTTATACTAAGTAAATCCCTCATTTATAATCGCTTGTTTTCTTGGAAATTCAGACTTTTTTTTAGTGATCACTGTCCGACAGAAGGTGAGAGAAGTAACTTATCCAGTGATCAACTTTTTCATTTTTTCAATTGATCCACCCCAAAACGGCCTGCAGCCCAAATACTTTATATGACGGTTTCTATTGAGTGACGAACCAGACCTGTCAATCTGTCTTTCTATCTATATTGGCCTGTTCACATCTATCTCTGTGGGTGGACTAATAAATCCAAAGCCTGTCATATTTGTTTGCTGACTATTGATCTGTAATTTTTACTATGTTATATTCAATCTATGTGACTTATATTCACCACTGGATTAAGTGCATTGACAAGAAAGGGGACTATGTTGAAAAACAAATATTTTCATGTAAAATGCTTTTTCCGTCACCTCTCGGTGGGTTAGGGTTATTGTATATATCCTTATATATATATATATATATATATATATATATATATATATATATATATATACATATATATATATATATATATATATATATATATATATATATATATATATATATATATATATATATATGTAAAAGGATAGCACGAACTACACTTAGATTAATTGATTTTATATCAAAATCATAGCTGAAAGGGGGGGGGGTGTTTAATCAACACTCCAGGGGTGCCATGTTGATATAACTGTTTTGTTTTAAAATCCCCGGAAAGGTTACATGGTAAACAATTGTTGATACCAACAAAAGAAAATTTACGCATAGTACCATAATATAAAGTAAATGTAAAACATTAATAATTTTTAAAAAATACCGAAAGAAAATTACATTAGCAGTTATTGAGAAATAAGTGACTGAAGTGACACAAAAAAAATTGAAAAAGTTTAATTCATGTGTACAAAGTATTCAAAGCTGTGAAGCTTTCTAGACTATATGCATCAAGAAATGGATGTATGTGATCCAACAGAATGAATTATAAATTGCGTTATATTTTATGGAAACTTATTTGGAATTATCCCTGTCATTACATGGTTAATGTATCACTTACAGCATAAATGAAATAAACAGTTAAAGAAAATGGGGCTGATGCAGGAATCGAGCTTGCCATCAATAGGATGGCTGCTTGCTCTTACCATTCAGCTGAACAATCGTCGGTAATATAAAAGCCCAAATAACTGCTTTCAATACGAATTCACATCTCGTTTATTCTCAGTCTATTCGTCTCTGCAGAGAGTTTAGGTGAGCTCTACAAACTGAGAAGCATGCAGCGTGCGCATGATAGACTCATGCTCAACCTTACATGAAGGGATCAAGACAGCACAGTACATAAAGAAGAAAACGGAAGTCTGAGACATCATAGAAATGATTAAAAAACTAAAATGACAATGGGCAGGCCATGCTGCAAGAATGAAAGACAACCGATGGACATCACGACTCACAACATGGATCCCCAGAGATCACATAAGAAACCGAGGCCAACAGGACACAAGATGGAGAGATGAACTTGACAGATTCAGGAAATACTGACGCCCACGATAAAGAAGTGAGGCGAATCCTGGGGAAGGTCTATGTCCAACGACGGACGTTAAAAGACTGATGATGATGATGATGATGATGATGATGATGATGATGATGATGATTCGTCTCTGTTAACGCGACAGTTGTGTATAAAGAAATGGATATTTGTGATCCGATAGAGTGAATTATAAATTACGTTATATTACATAGAGACTTATTTGAAATGATCTCCTGTCATTACACGGTTAATGTATCACTCAACTTGGACAACTTAAATAGAATAAACAATTAAAGAATTGTTCATTCTATTTACGAAATAGAATAAACAATCAAGGAATTGTTTATTCTATTTACGTTGTCTAAGTTGAGTGATACATAAACTGTAATGACGGGAGATCATTTCAAATAAGTTTCTATACCATATAACGCAATTTATAATTTATATATACGTATATATATATCCTTCACAGATGAGAGAAAAATAGATATAACTTTCAATGCAGCTGTTGTAATGGACCTAATTATTTGCAAATATTCAAGTGCATATTTTCAAAATGTCCATGAATTCGTTTACTGCATTTGATAAAACTAATTTGTACATCACCCGAATGACCGTGAATAGTTCCCCCGTCACCCAATAAAAACGTTCTGTTGTGATCAACTTTCAAGCCTCCTCCTTCATAACGACATCCGTTAATCCTGACCTGACACTATCCTTATCAAAGTACGTGAATGTCTTGACCCCACATCTTTCTTTTGCTTGTTCCCAACCTTATCTTTGGCTCCTGTCACCATAATACAAAACAGAAGGTGCAAAGTGCAACGCTCAAGACACGGGTGCATTTGGTGTAGTAACTTATGGAATGCAGTTCATTAAATAAACAAAGCTCAAGTCCTTTTGGTGTAAATTCATTAATAACAGGGTTCCATAAGTGCGACGGATAAGGATGGTTTGGGTAGGAGCCGGGGTTCGGATGGAAAAATCTTCGTTAATTGAATGCTCCTATTGTACTTACTGTGTGTCATTTTCTATGATGAATAGATAGTTAGCATATTCAGTTTTATTCATTACACGTCAAACATACTTTGCTTTTTTTATGCTAGGCGAATGCACGTATTAGGAATAGGTCATTCGGTCAGTTAGACACGGGATCATTTTGATTACATATTCTTGATTTAGCACCATTATAATAGGATGTAAAGAGAACTACAATCTTTGTTTGAATATATCTGAGATGGGAGATTATCATTGTTGTGTACTGAATCATTCGGACTAGTGCCTCTAACTTGGTTATTATAATCACAACGTTTCAGTCGTTCCGCTGTCCTCGGCAGTCACAGTCGGTAACTATCTGGGAATTCTGAACTCAACCCTTATTCAATTGAAAGGGGTGGATTGTTCTCATTCCGCTGTCCATGCAAGAGGATATCCCGTATCGGTAAATTCTTTCTAGATCAGCGATTTTGAAACTTTAAAAACTCAAGGGCCTCTTCTATAAAGGAAATGTTCTGGTGGACCCCTATTTTTTTACCATTTAGTTTCTAGACTGTTATCGATTAACAACAATAAGGAACATTTTTTGACCTTCAAAGATAATTTATTCTACAAGGATTACATATGTTTGGATCCTTATATGTGATACAGGTCTGTGTGCAATGATCACATTTTTATTTATTCATTTATTTATTTCAAACCGTGGATGATTTTGTTTATCTGCCACAAAATTCACAGCGACAAGATCAGAGAGAACACGGCTTCGGGCCCGCTAGCATCATTTGTCGGAACCCCAGGGGTCCACAGACCACAGTTTCGAAACCACTGTTCGAGACCTTTCGTCCTCACAGCGTCACTTGTCTGCTTCTTCCACTGAGCCAGAGTATATAATTTTTGCACTTCCCGACCCAGGAATTGAACTTACAACTGTTGGGTAAGTTACTAGATATACTTCAGCGATAACCACCGGGTACCTGGTGTAAAACGGTAAACCACAGCACTGTTATGTTGTGGACTGTGTGAGTGTTGAAAAGAGGGCCGGAGACCTAAGGAGACTTACTGTCACTCAATCTCCATCTGTGACCTCCAGGCAACTGGTGTGAAAATAATAACAATATATATATATATATATATATATATATATATATATATATATATATATATATATATATATATATATATATATATATATATATATATATATATATATCGGCGTACTGAGTTACAATACAAAATAAAGAAGAAAGTTAATCGAACAGGGAAATTTGTTCTAATCCTTCTCAAAAGTGTTGTAATGAGATGGCACTAAAATCATATTCTATATTTCCCCAGCTATTTTAGTCGTCAGCCAGGGTTGCCTTATGCCTTTTGTCGCACAAGACCAAATTTGTAAGGTCCTTGGGTCAAATTAAACAACTTCAGTAGCAATGATTTAATTACTTCAAATCCATTATCAGACCAAATTTGCACAGCCTTGGGACCAAATTGATGAACTGCAGTAACAAAATAATCAAATCATTCAAAATTTATCATCTAACCAAATTTGTATGGTCTTGGGATCGAATTAAAAAGCTTCAGTACCAAAATAACCAAATAACTTAAAATCTATTATCAGACCAAATTTGTATAGTCTTGGGACTAAATTAAAGAGATACAGTAACAGAATGATCAAATGACTTGAAATCCTTTATCAAACCGAAGTTGTATGAATTGGGGGCCAAACTGAAGAGTTTTAGTAACCAACTGATCAAATAACTTAAAATCCTTTATCAAATCAAATCTGCATGGTCCTGGGGCCAAATTAAAGAGCTTCATTAACAAAATAATCAAATAACAATAAATGGATTAGAATACATATCATTTCAACTATTGTCTCTGTATATTAATGTCACGTTATATAATTCGTGTGTAAAGGGTCGTTATTTTGGAAAATATGTCAAAGGACCGAATAGCTTTCAGTAAAAAAAAAACTGTTCAATTTTGTTCTCAAAAAACCGAATAAATGGCAACCAATTCCATCGAAGTCGGCCCAAATCGCGACTGTAATCCAGAGAAACCACGTGCTTACCGGATGAGCAACAGGCTTCCCAGCATTCCAGAGGGCGTACGTGATAAATTTAAACCGGTATATATTTCACACGCTCCGGTTATTCGCGGTTACTGCTTCATCTCTAATAATGGTCAGTTTATCTATTTGAAGATTTTATAATTTACCATCTTTGTAACACACAAGGCTTGTATTTTTTTTTCTCTCCTCTTATAAATTTGTTCATAATTGCCGTACCGTAAAAAAAGACACGCCCCTCCATCTATAATTGCACATATAATGACAAATACATGCAAACATTCTCATGAGCTTATATATTCACAAAAACGCATGTATAAGTATTTAGAAGAGCTTCGTTCAGTCTGGCACAAGGCCACATGTTTTAGGCGCCCAGAGAGAATCCAACTCATTTCATTGTAATGATGATCTTCAAGATCATTATTCCACGGGGCAGCACTCGATTAGGTCAGTCTGGCACAAGGCTACAATAGTAGAGCTCAAAGTGTTTATCGAACTTGCTGTAGTAGTAATGACCTTCCGAGCTAAATCCACTGGGAGGCAAACAAAATCATTTATCTATCTATCCACACATATGCATACACATACCAGCACGTACACTCACATACACACATATATACATGGTGTCTGCAAAAATGCAACATCAAAAGGAAAAAACTCTTCAAAAGAAACTTTGGAGTAGCCTCCCTACAATTCACTGTCAGCTGATTGGCAGATACGCTTAGCTGTATTCTCAGCTAAGTGTATCATCAATCAACTGACTTTAGATTTAAGGGAGGCAGCTCCTGAGTTTCTATTGAATAGTTTTAGTTGTTGCAGGGTTTGTTTTTGTTTTGTCTTTTGCAAAGACCCTCTACATAGACTTTACATGATTAAATTAATGTTTCTTTTCAAGGAAATGACGAATGGGCTCAAGAACGATAAAATATGGATATATAAGCGAGAAAAATGCAAGGAATATGATTAGTTTTGGAACATATTCCCCCATCTTAAATAAAGATTTTATCACCAACTTGGCTTCGGCATACCAGGCTGATTTCGGGAGGGGATATATCAAGGGACTTCAAGATCTGGCAGAATTTACTTGTGCATGTATCTGACATTCCTACACAGTGACAGAGAGCCGACAAAGCCAAATGATATCTTGTGGTATTGTTTGGTTTCCAAGGGTTTGTGGTAATGATATTCAAATCCTGAACACCATCAAATGAATGAAGGGGAAAACTGAAAAGAAACTAAAAATCACTAATTGAACTCATGCTTCTGCCAATGCTCTGCACTAACTTGAAAATAAATATAAATAAAAAGAAGGAAAAAGAAAAAATCCCTAAAAGTACAAATATTGAATTACCCCCCCCCCTTGAAAATTAAATCCACACTTTTTATTAACCGTTAGTTTCTAGCTTCTTTCTTACAAAGTAATGAAAATATATCTCAATCGAAAATAAGTTCCAGTGTGTGCCGCAAAATCTACTCCATTTTTCCGAAGCATATGGTTCACTCTTCCACCGAATTTCGGTGAAATTCATTGTGAATTTTTGGAGATATTGTGTGGACAAACAAACAAGTGAATACATATAAATAAAACAACAAAGAAGACATGAAAATTAATAGGATAGACAGACGTAAAAAAAATAGGTAACTAGACTGGACGGCCATTTCTTTTTTTATAAAAGAGTTTGAATTGTGAAGAGGTTTCTTTCTTGGTTTGTGCAGAGAGCGAAGAGAGCAAGACGAATTCGTTGAAAGTGAAGGCAAGGCAGACGGCAGTGGGAAGCTTGTATCGTTTTGGTTATCATCAAAATATAAAGATGCTGATTGTGCAACTGATGACACTATCACATGTTATTGTTTGGGAGAGAGAAACCGCCCTTTATATGTTCTCTGTACAACGACCATGATTCTAGCGGAATATATATATATATATATATATATATATATATATATATATATATATATATATATATATATATATATACATATATATATATATATATATATATATATAAAGCCATAGTCACCGAGTTTGTTCGTATGGTTTGTTCGAATTATTTGCTTATCTGGTCACTGTAAAGACATAAGTTTTACTCTCTTCGCTTCAAGGCTGATTCAAGAGATTGTAAGCGTGATACTCATGTGACTGAAAACGATGTTTTGGAAAATTCTAACGTCAATGGGCGCCCTGCATAGTGGGATCTCCGCACAAGCCTAGCTTGATAAGAGTGAATAGCCTCTCTACAGTAGCGAAATGATTAGCTTGCACATCTTACAGATCAATTCATTAGTGTAGATAATTCAGTCCCACTTCACCATCATCACCATGAGTTCTTCAACGTCCTTCGTTGGACACTGACCTCTCTCGAGATTCACAAGTCGTCTCTGTCATGGGCGTCGTGGAGCCAATACTTTCTGAAATTGTCAAGTTTGTGACACCATGCCGGTCACATTTTCGCATACGATCCCTTGGTATTCACATTGTGAGCCTTGATGTCCACTGGTTGTCTGATATTGTTGCAACATGACTAGTTAATAGTCATTTGAGTTTTCTAATGGATTCTATGATATCTCTGACCCCTGTTTTCTTGTGATATCCCTGTGAGATGTTCAGCAAGTTTATATGTGCACGTTGCGTGTTTCTCAGTTTAAGGGGCAATCTTTTGGTTGGGATCTATGAACCAGCTCCATAGGTGACTATCTCGAGGATGCATTGGTCGGATACTCCTTTTTAAAGACTGATGGGATTTTCTCGTTCTTGGAGCTTATCCTATTAAGGTGGGGTGGGGCCTATGCTGAGCCAAGTAAAAGAGGAGGACCTCTACCTCAGCACAACCCCACGTATCAATTCACTAGGGTAGTGAAATCGATTCCATGTACTGTTAGGTTAGGTAAATATCGTAAAGTCATTAACTATGGATGACGGAAATTTCTACTATTTTCGAAGGTGTTATTTGATGGGACGTCTACGATATCGACAGGGGGATTATTCCAATCATTTAGAACCCGTTATGTAAAGAGATGGGCACTTGGAAATCCAACTGCGTTATTCTCTAAAAATGTCCTCAAGTATGAGAAATTTAAGTGGAAGAGAACAGCGTATTTATGTCTATCTGCACTAATCCATTCATGATTTCATACACTTGGATTACGTCTCGACTGTAGACCAGGGATGGGAGTTTCAATTCCTTCAAGCCCCCTTTGTAGGATTTGTCTTTTAGCAGTGTAATCAATTGAGTTGCTCTCCGTTGAATAGAAACTTTGAAACAAGGATCCAACATTGAAATTCCCTACTCTAAGTCTTACCATGGTCTTGTATAGTATCAAGATTTCCCACGCATCTCTCGTGGTATAAGACTTCTCTTTTATTAATCCTAAAGATCGGTTAGCTTTTTTTTTTGGAGCTTCAGCGGTGTACGCAAGATATTTCAAGTTGTCAATAATCACTTCTTGGTCTTTCTTCCAGTCAGTTTTCTCTAATGTGTGGTCGTTTAGATGGTAATGGATTCTAGTATTGTTTTCACCGAAATGCATCGGCTTGCATTTTGTTGCATTGGATGGTGGTGGCCACTCCTCGGACCATGTTTCTAGATTACTTAAATCTATTTTCAACCTGTTTCCACTCGTTGTACTTACGCAACCGTATAATTTGCAGTTATCAGCAAATACTTTGCATTCATTCGTTGTATTTCACCTCTATTGGCAAGTCGTTGGCGGAGATAACAAAAATATCGGACCTGGCACAGTGACTTGTGGTATGCCTCCTAATACCTCTTTCCATTCTGACGTGACTCCCTCCCCGTTTGCATTTTGTTCTCCCACTTAAAAAAAAGACTTTAACCATTTCAACAAAATCCACTATTATGCCAATATTTTCAAATTCAAGTAGTAGTCGTTCATGTGCAACTGAGTCGAATGCCTTTGGCAGTGAACAAAGGCTTTTATCTTGCAATGGGTGACTATTATTCCTCACCGCCTTCAGCCGTCAATGGTTGATATGGTGGCTCTTCCATTTACCGATCTGTACCCGTTTGCGATAAGATATCATTTTCTGCAATATTTGACATTTTCATGAAATACAATATTCTCTCTCACCCTACTTGCTTCTCCTCCCCCCCCCCCCGTTTGACCCTCTTACTTTAATCATGCATTTTGCAATGGACTGACTAAAGCTTGCTTTTAAATCTCAACGGAAACATTCATGGATCCCTGAGTAGTAAAGTTACGATGTGACAGTATAATTAACGTGACATGGACGTATGTGTAAAAGGTTCAATATACACCGTTGATTGGGTGATGGGAAGACATATTCGAACAAGTGTATTATTATTATTATTATTATTATTATTATTAGTGGTGGTGGTGTTGTTATTCTGGGTGTGTTCGTTTCAGATAACAAGTATTTCATAAATAAGTAATGAATCTACTTACGTAATGAACAATAATCTGATTTTCTTGGTTCTCAACCATGAATTCTTCCATTTGAAGTCAAGTTTGTTGATAAAAAATATCTCCAAACCAGCAATTGAAACAATGGACTCTCCCTCTTTAACAAGCTCCTTTTAATTTCTTTCCAAAAATAAAAAAAGAACAATGGAATTCAAAGGTACTCCCTGATTGTCGAAAGTTCGCTTTACGGCACTTTTTCGATTTTACGAAAAAAAGCGAAAAGCAAAAATAATGTTCTGCTTTCGTTTTGCAGCGAGCCCTTATAGAGGCAGAGTCTCCTGTATCTCGCACCAAGCGCGTGAAATCTGTGTATCAATGGTGTTTTCGAGTTTTTTTGTTTTTTGTTTTTCTTTCACTAGGATCAACTAGTGAGCTTATAAGAGACGGTATCGTAAAAAAGAAGAGTAATTTTCACCTCGAAAATTATGATCGTACAAGAAAAAGGTTTTCGCGTTGTTTTCCTCATTTTGTCTCAACCTTCCTCCGTACATCTTTCTTCAAGTAATTTTCTTCCTCCGGCTTCGTTTTCATTGCCTAAATCCTGTCTTCAAGTTTTCATTCCATTTTTTGTGTTTTTTATTTATCTATTTATTCATTTATCTATTTCTTGTTGTTGCTTGATTTACGCTTATTGACAATCTTGGTCCTGCAGTTCCGTGGTCCTTATTTCTTACTCCTATTACTGCTTTTTCTTACGACTAAGTTGAATCGACATATAGCTTTGAAGCCCCGACCTCTTTTGATAGTTGATTTGATGACAGAACTGAAGAAAGCAGATCAATTCATCAACCTAGGACAACGAATCTCTATGAAACCCTCAAAAGAGGAAGAAATCAAGTGAAGAATTACACTACGTTGGCAAGCCTTTGGCAGAGCAAGCTCAACCTTCAAAAATAAGAAGATCCCATTAATCCTAAAAAGAAGGGTGTATAACCAATAGTCACTCATGGAGCTGAAACATGGAACTTAACCAAGAAACAGATCCACAAATTGAGAACCATGCAACGTGCACATGAAAGAATTATGCTGGTCCTCACATGGAGAGATCACAAGACAGTACAGTACATCTGGAAGAAGACAGGAGTCAGGGACATCATAGAATCCATTAAAAACTAAAATGGCAGTGGGCTTGCTATGTTGCGAGAATGGCAGACAACCGATGGACATCGCGACTTCCGACACGGATACCCCGAGATCACATGCGCAACCGAGGCCGGCAGAATATTGGATCGAGAGACGAGCTAGACAAATTCAGAAAGTACTGGCTCCGCGACGCCCATGATAGAGAATTGTGGTGAATTCTAGGGAAGGTCTATGTCCAACGACGGACGTTAAAAGACTGATGATGATGAATTTGAAATGTCGTGTTTACGGCCTACAAGACACGCTTTTTCGTTTCCAGTTTGGGAGGCTAACGATTTATCTGTTGTTTACTAACGTTACTGTGCTATGCAAATAATGTAAATAACCAGCCACAGCGGGGGTCAATGGAGATTTAGATAGATAAGAGCATTTAAGCTAACCCGATAGTGTAGAGGGTAATGAAGATAATGAAGTTGAAGAGAGGGTTTATTTATTTATTCATTTTTTTCAAGAATATACCCGTAAAAACTGAGCTGCATCTTATATGACCGAGCATCTCACGTACCATGAAATACGGGGTGTAGCCTGAAGTAAAAATCAAGAAGTGGCTTCCGTTGAGTCTTGAACTCATCACAACTTCGCATATAAATATTCTCCGTCCGTTAGAATTTGATCGACCGAGAATTGGTATTGGGAGGGCTTCATCTTGAAGTCTAAATAGTTTATTTGTGTAATTTGATATTTTCTTCTTGATGCTACGCATCGAACATGAGTGAATGTCAAGAAATGATCACAACCAAATTAAAAAAAAGTTTTAAAAATATCAAGAAAAGATAGACAGGGCCTATTTAACCCATGTATCGCACCGGGCCCGGAGGGCTCAGAGGACCGGAGGGTCAAGAAGGGTCGGACGGTTTCTGTGGTAGCCCTACCGTAGTAGATGAAAACAGGTTGGTTATAGGATATGGTTGTGTGGGTGTGCGTTTGTGTGTGTGTGTATGTGTGTGTGTGTGTGCGTTGGGAAGCTGCCCCGAAAATAGATTTTGCACTGCAAATGAAATTCTCCTCAGAGGCCTTGAAGATAGATAGCAACAGATTTATACAGATAGAAAGACAGACAGACTGATTGATAGATGAATGTGTGTTGATTAAATGACTAGCAAATCAAAGCTGATTACATCACCAACTGCAATCAAAAACAAATCAAATCTACTACTTTCAATCTAATAAGAGAAACGAATAATACTTTATTATGACGTCATATTGCAGTGTATTTCCATGAGAGAATGTGAAAATTTACAGACGACTCTAAGTAGCCTCTGATGACAATGATCCGGCGGTCTGTATCGCATTATCCCGATATAGAGTCAATATGGCCATTCTGCTGGGACACACTCGTTTTGATTTTCGCGATTTTAATCTTTTTCTACTTGATTCTCCTTCAATAATCGACGTCAGTGCGTGTCATAGGGATGGACACTATCAACCTAGCTTCAGTATCATCATCAAAGGACTCTAAACCTTGGAGGTTCATAACAATGTTTCATTTAATCAAATGCCAGCCAAGTTTCGCTGGTATTACTTTTGATCATCTTTGTCATCTTACTCTGACGCTTGTGGATCTCCTTTTTTTTTCTCCGACCAGGTGACAGGAATTCAATCTGATCTCTCGTTTAAATATTGTAAAGCGTTCACTGAATGACTAAGAAGGTCAACTGTCATCGTACGCCTTACACAATAATTAGATTTCGGTGAATTACATTACAATGACGATGAAAACCGTGTCTTCATTTTGAAATCAATTTTCGGTAAAGGTTTGTTTCTGGTTCGCAAACTGAAATAATAAAGTGAGGTAACAAATAACGCTGACTAAATCAGCTACTGCAACTAACGTATTGAGAAATAAAGGAAAGCAGAAATCTCGACTATTCGAAACTGTATCCAATTAATTTTGATTACAAAGGATATAATATAGGGTTAGGATTAATTCTTAGGTAAGGGTTAGTTTTAGGGTTGGTGTTGCCAGTGACAATAAAAAAACATTAATTATAAAATTAAAAAGAATAGCAAGTAATAATAAATATTCGTTGAACATCAATCATTAAAACTAACCTTAGCCCCCTAAAACTAACCCTGAAATTAAATTGTCTTTTATGATAAAATTTGATAACATAGTTTTAAATAGTCAACTTTTCTACTTTCAAATGTTCCTTAATAATACGTTTATAGCGGCAACAACAGCTGCATGTCAGTGTTATTTGTTACTCACTTTGTCATTTCAGTTTGTGAACCTGTAACATACTTTTGTACAACTTTCTTTAGGCCACTTTTCCATCTCATTCATTTTTCCTGAGTTGTTTTGTTGGCTTTTTTTGCATTTTCTAATCTGAGTGCATTATTTTCTGGATTCATGTTGAACAACAAACGAAAATCAACGTGCACTCAACGAACATTTCTACGCATTGTATCAGCTGGAATTCCATTGATAGCCATAAAACTTCAATATATCTGAAATTGTTAATTACCATTCGAACTCGGCTCGCTGATTTTGTTTTCCACGCCGTTGACCGTAACGATAAAGACCCACCACCAGGGGCGTTCAACATACATACATACATAAATACATACCGTGGACGTGCCATTCGTTCACTCTGATGGGAACTTAATGACATCTCTTATCATTCATTACACAGTAAAAGATAAAGGGGAGCAGATATCTACATTGTAAATTGAATATCTGGTGTCGCAAAGAGGGATACAAATTCAATGTCCAGTTTCACATTATACGTTCACTGTAAACTGATCACCCTTTTAGGGTCATATCACTCACTTCCTCTACAAAAAAGTACCTCTTTTCAAAAGCAAAAAAAAAAAAATGTCCCCAATAAACTCAAGGTTAGATTCAGTTGAAGCCGTTTATTCTGCACAGGAAAATATGTTTTTATTACGTTTTTGAAAGTTCAAATTCCCGAATCCGAATTTATCCTGCTTACCCAGATGTATCTTCACGGCACGTCCATCATACATACACACATACATATATAATGGATCCTTATTTAACGATGCTTATTTGTGTAAGAAAAGGCACCCCCAATCGAAATTATTGTTGAGCGATCAACTAGAATAAATGTTAAAAGTTTGATTCGTGTCAAGACATTGAAATGCAATTCTATAGCAGTATACAAATTGAACGTTTTTGATATGATTTATATGTATACATGAAATCTAAAAAACTGAGATAGAAAAACAGACTGTGATACCTAGCTAGCTAGATATAGAGATCAATGTTCAAGCCTGGTTAAAAAAACAAAAACAAAACAAAAACAACCCAGGATTTGGAAAGCTGATTTTCAAGGCAGACCAGCAAGCGGGTTCTCGCCACTTTAGCCAACTCCTGGGCATGCGTCGTTCTAAGTGTGGCTTACTTAAATATCGATAGGTCTGGTTAGTCACTCAATAGAAACCGTCACGTGACAAGCGTCTTTTAGCAGCGTGCCCAGTTGGTTGTGGTCATCAATCAAAATATTGGGAAAAAATTGATTAAATTACTTCTACTGCCATTTGTTGGGTGGTGATCACTGAAGAAAAAAGTTAAAATTTAAAAAACAAAAACAATAATAAGCGCAAACTGACGAAGATGAACTAAGGGACCGATTTAGCATAAACCTACATTCTAAATTGACCCCACCACTAAAAGCCTATTTTGGGTGGGAATTGAAAAAAAAGAAAGAAGTTTTCTCTGAGACATAAATAAATGTGTGACTCATTCATAGCTAGCAAGCCAGCCAGCCAGAATCACTTGAAAGCTGAAGATACCTATGTTGATAATTCCGGTGACAGTTTCGGCAGAAGGATTCTAATGGAGTCGAGTTGCACGTGCGTCTATACATATTTGCATTTGGAATCATCAAGAAATTATCCATGTGTGCTGCATTGTCTGTGATAATTTCTGACGCTAATGCCAACGTCATCTTATGCTGTGTTGATTGGTTGGGCATGAAACGAAATTACGTCAAATCTGGCAAGATTTTTTTCTGAAGAGGGAAGAGAAGAAAAAATAAAACATTGAAAATTGTATGGAGCAGTTTTTGATGTTAGGCATGCGGGACAAATGACGTAGAACATACGTCATACAGCTTTTTTCCCTTATCTTTCTTTTTCTGTTTTTCTTCATCTTTCTGGTTTCTTTTTTTCTTTTTCTTCTTTCTTTTATTTTTCGATTTTTTCCGTCTATTTTCAACCTTGATTTGTTCGTTCTTTTTTTTAAAAATCCCTTTCTTAAACGTAATAAGTTCTTTTATGACATCACGACGTTCTATTATGGCGTCAAGGCGCTTTTTGTAAATTTGTTTCTTTTCTTGTTTTTCTTTTGTTCGTCACTTTTTCCATTTTGTGTTTCAGCTTCTTTTTTCTTCATTTATTTTTGTCCTTCACATCATTTTAGATTTTTCTTCTTCTTTGTTTTATAATTCTTCCTTGCCTTCTTTCATCATCTATCCTTTCTTTCCTTCCTACCGTTCTTTCTTTCATTCCAATTTCCTACTTTTGCACTTTTTTCTTTTTTTTCTTCCTTTATTAAAACTTCTCATAATTTGATTGTTTCTAGTTATTCCTTCTTCTTTGTTTCTCTTTTCTCTCACCTGCTTTTTTCTTTCTTTCTTTCTTTCTTTCTTTCTTTCTTTCTTTCTTTCTTTCTTTCTTTTTTTTTCCTTTCTTTCTTTTTTCTTTCTTTTTTTGTTTGCCCGAGCTTTTTCTCTTTTTTTATCTTTCGTATTGTCTTTTGTTCTCTCGCACTTCTCTCTACTTTTCTTTCTTTTCACCTAATTTTCCTGACGTCGGAATAGAACGTTGGGGTGTCATATGAGAATCTATAACTTGAAAAAAATATTAAGGCTTGTATTACTGACAGAATAGGGATTTTAAAACAGAAGCCGCATTACAAATAATTTTGCTGTAGAAATACGTTAATACTTTTGATGAAATATTGAAATATTAATGAAATTTTGTAATGTTTTCATATAATGTCAGAAACGAATGTCAATAATTGTGAAATGAACGCCGGGTAATTGGTTGGAATAGGTTCACCAAAACATTATATCGAAGTTTTGCAAGGGAAAAGACAAGATTAGCAGCAACTGCTGTTCAACTATTTCTGAAAGCAGAATACTCTGAACATTTAAAACTGGATTTTATCAAATCTATTTTTGTGTTAGATTTAGTGTTAAGGTTGTTCCTTGTGATAAATATAAAGATCCAGCTTCAATAGAAGACGTTGCGATGAAAAGAGAGATTTGATTGAACCAGACGACGATTTCTTCCAATCAAAATCAAAAGAAAAAAAAGCAAACAAAAAAAAAGATTAAAGGATAACATTTATCTTTCCTTTCATCATGTACAACGTCTACCTTGGTTATCTCCAAAATATCTACATCATGTTTTGCTGAACCTATTCCAAACAAATACCCAACGTCGAAAGTTTTGAACAGAGTCTGTTCCTGTCTTTCTTCTCTTTTTTTCTTGTTTTTCTTCTGCTGGGTTGACGTCATTGCCCGTTCGGCCACAGTGCTACAAATCTTACGACATCATTTACTCTCACAAAGGTTTACAATATTCATCAGAGAAAGAACGAACGAAATAAAGAAAAGGACATACACATGTCTTCTTTATATGCTTTGACTTCGTGACACAGGACAAGAGAGTTGTAGAGAAATTATCAGGCCATTTATGGAAGACAGAGAGGAGAAAACACTGTCAAATGGTTTCTGACGTGGCTGCTGAGGATAGACAAGGGCGGGGTCACTTTTTATTCGTTCTAATCCCGTCTATTTTCTACCCTTTTTTCCGACTGCAGGCGCCATTAGTCTGATCTTTATTCGCCCGTGGGTCACTAAAGTCGCTCCCCAACCCTCCCAGAGTATATCACTGTTCGGGGACAAAGTGAGCGTTCTTAATCAGTGAAAAAAAATCTAGAGGATGTGTCACATGCCCATGTATGTGTGTGAGTGTGTGCATGTGAGTGTGTGTGTGTGTGTGTGTGTGTGTGAGAGAGAGAGAGAGAGAGAGAGAGAGAGATGGAGATAATATTTGTATGAGCACGTATCCTAATGTTTAAATAGTTACTTATCTATATAAACTGGGCATACAAAAATGTTTGTATCTGTACTGAAAGTTATATCAATCGACATATTTTATAACCACGAACACAGAAATATGAACCAAATGACGTTTAAAAATAATGATAATGATGATGATGACTGTGATGACTGAAATATGCAATATCTGTCTGAGATATGAACAGCGATTTTTTCTAAGGTTCTGTGTTGCCACTTGAGTCTAAACCAAAGATCGGGAGGGGTGGGGGATACAATATGTGCTCGCGAACGAGTTGTGTGATATGTCATAAAAAAAGATTGAGACAAAAAATCAGAGCAATGACATCAAGGCAGACTCAGAAAAGCTAGCGTAGGCCCTGGAAGAGAGAACGACACGTTTTTTGAATGGAGCCGAAACAGAAAGAGAAATTTTCTTATAATTATAAGTTGTTAGCCACAATTGTGCACCCATGAAACAGAAATTTGGCATAGAAGTAAATCATTTCACTGCCAAAGTACATAGAAATATAATTTTGATATAGGGCCATTTGAGGTCACTCTATGTCATCTCTTGTCATTTTTAACGAATTTTCCAAGTTGTTAACC
This sequence comes from Thysanoteuthis rhombus, assembly GCA_963457665.1. Taxonomy (NCBI): domain Eukaryota; kingdom Metazoa; phylum Mollusca; class Cephalopoda; order Oegopsida; family Thysanoteuthidae; genus Thysanoteuthis; species Thysanoteuthis major. The sequence continues at coordinate 14,567,651 of OY735217.1, forward strand.
ACAATATTGCTCCTAGGTTGCAAAAAATTTATATAGGGATACATCTTTACACGACAAAAATTATAGGTAAGGGGCAGTTGATGCTTGAGGTCACTCGAGGTCAGCTGATGTAATTTCTGGAAATTGTAACGGCACAAGGACAATCTTTCAAGATCGCCGGCCTGTACCTGAGTTCTCCATGCTTTTCCCATGTACAGCTCAATATTCGTTGTTTTAGAGTCGGATCCTGGCATCCATTGGGAGAGAGTGAATTCAGAAAGTGTTGTGTAAGCAGAAATATATCAAAGAATGTATTTTTCGTGTTTATATTTCAAGTGTTTTTCCCCTTGGTAACGCTGGGTATTCTTGCTAGTAACCTAATATTATTACTTTTTCTCTCCTTAGTGTGGATCCATACGTTAACAAGAACGAAATCAATAATAGTAATACAGACTGAAACTCTTTAATCCGGCATTCCATAGTCCAGCAACTCCCAGGATCCGGCATGTTTTGAAAATACCGTCATTAGTTAGAGAACCTGCCACTAGGGCGGTGTTGTTCACGGCGTTAATGCACTGATCTTCGTTTATATTGCAGTCGAGTGTTTTGGTGACACAGTCCTGTTGATTTCATATATTTAGCTGTATTCTGAGCCTTCAGTATGACATTCAAGAGTCGAAGAGGTGCTAGAGATTGTGCAAATGCTAGAAAAAAAACTCAAGTCCAAAAATGTAATTTACGCATAAAGAGATGGAGTTACTCAAAAGACAAAGGAACTTCTGTGAAAAGTTTGTGGGAGTAATATGAGTGTCTGGTTTGAAGAAACAAAAAGAGCAAATTTTCAAGTTTTCTTGTTGAAAAATGAGTCTTGAAGGTCAATTTCTGTAGTCCAGTATCTTCAGAAGTCAGACAATTAGCTAGGCCTCAAACTTACCGGATCAGAGTGGTTCAATCTGTAATACTATTCAGGAACTGTGCAATAGACTAAGAATTGGTTATAGAAACCGATGGTGCATGCACAAGCTAGAAACAGAGAAAATCTCCTGAAATTTTTTAGATTCAAACAGCCAATCCAGGCCAGGAGACCAGATCTAATTGTAATGAACAAAAAAAATCGTATCAGCGGATTTCACTGTTCTAGCAGACCACAGAGTTGAGAGAAAACGTAAAGCTGGATAAATATCTTGATGTCGATACAGAACTGAAGGAAATATAGAACATGTGGGTGACAATTGTGCTAATTAGAATATTTGGAATAACTTCGGAAAGAAAAGTAATAAGCCTGGGTCAAATTCCACTCCTACGTCAATTCCGATTGATGTTGGGGTGACCATTGCAGCTTCTGTGATTTATATACATAATGTATTCATTTACTAGAATGAAATAAGTCCTTGTGTATCTGTGAGATGAATTTTCGCAGATATCTAAGACAGTTCTAAACGACAAGATTTTCACTGTTGTTCGAATTAAATAAGTTAAAATAATATAAATATGCATATCATAATTATGATTATTGGATAATTTTATTGGTCACCGTCAAAATTCAAAATTAACGTAAAAGCTGAGGAAATGAAACCTACATTGCTATTTGGCAATTAATCAACCCAATTGTTTTTTTTTAACTAGCCACTTTTAGCCATGTAAATGGCCCATATCAAAATGGCTACACAATGCGTCTTTATCGAAAATTATGTTATTTGATCAACGGTAAAAATCTAGCCTCTTACGACCATTCAAAATTCGTAAGTAACAGCAGCTAATCGTGTATAGTGTATATTCAGGTTAGTACCCTTACAAAGTATCAACAAAACGTTTCAAGATATTTTAAAGAATAACCCATGTTCCAAGCACAGAGAATATTAATAATAATTTTCATATCACATGATATCAGTTGAGATTCATCATACAAAACATTTTTGAATAATAATTACTGTTGTGGAATCAAACAAAATTTGTCAAGAATTAAAACGGAGAAAAAAATCGTTTCAAAGGAAAAATCATATGAGATTTATTTTGAAAAAAAAAGTATTTCACGAAACGTTGGTTGCCATGACGATACACAGTGTCAAACGCTGGCTCTTGAAGAGTTTCAAACGTTGAGTTGAGATTTTATTATTAATTTTCACATCTGTGAAGTGTTTACTTAGATTTAAAAACGAATACTTTGTTTTAAAATACTGAAAAAAACAATTCCTTTTTTTTTAATCGAAACATTGAGATAAGAATTTATTTGTTTTTTTCACATCTGTGAACTGTTTATTTGCAGTTCAAAACAAATACTATGAAAATGTACAAAATACCACATTTTCTGTTCGTTTATTTCACTTTTTCTTCTATAAATGTAGTCATATTATATAATGAGGGATTCTTATCAACATTTTTGTAATATTTTGTTACGATTTATTTGTGTTTTAATAGATATGATATTTAACAATACTGAGCAACCTCAGATTTGCAGACGATATCGACCTCTTTGCAGATAACCTATACAACCTTCGACTGATGTTAGATGAACTAAACGAAGAAAGCGAAAGAGTCGACCCACACATGAACTTTAGAAAAACAAAAGTCATGTGCAACAATCACATCGAGAACAAGGATATAACTGTCAAAATCGAAGATGCAAAACTGGGGAAAGTAGACCACTACATCAACCTAAGACAACGAATCTCTATGAAACCCACAAAAGAAGAAGAAATCAAGCAGAAAAATCACCCTAGGATGGCAAGCCTTTGGCAGAACAAGTTCAACCTTCAAAATCAAGACGATCCCAATAACCAAAAAAGAAGAGTATACAACCAATGCATCCTCCCGATAGTTGCTTATGGTGCTGAAACATGGAACCTAACCAAGAGACAGACCCGCAAACTGAGAAGCATGCAGCATGGCATGAAAGAATTGTGCTTTACCTGACATGGAGAGATCACAAGACAGCACAATATCTCAGAAAGGAAAAAGGGGTCTGAGACATCATAGAATCTATTAGAAAACTCAAATGGCAATGGGCTGGTCATGTTGCGAGAATGAAAGACAATCGATGGACATCACGACTCACAACACGGATCCCCAGAGACCACATGCGAAACTGAGGCCGCCAAAATACAAGATGGAGAGATGAACTAGACAAATCTAGAAAATACTGGTTTAATAGAATTACATTTTTCCACTGCACAATGTTTCTTTCAACGTAGATATTGGTGGTTTTTTTTTACTCTCTCTGTTTTAATATACAACTGGGTCATAGATTTTATCTATTTTCAATCATATTACCGAAGCTGAAAACTTGATATGGTACACTTTCGGAGGTCTGTTCAAGTTCTCATTAAAGTTTGTATATGTGATTTACGTACTAACGATTTTTAAAACGGCTTCATTTGAGTTGAGGCTAAATGTAACTTGAATCTATGAATAAATTAGTCTTTTTTTGACTGGTATATGCTAGTTTAAATCATGAAACTTCAACCAAGCCCAAACCTCAATCATAAGTACGAATTTTCAAAATAAAATGATAAAGTAATATTTTTATCAAATATATATATATATATATATATATATATATATATATATATATATATATATATATATATACTAAGTTATTACTTTAAATTGCTTGGGTTGCAGTTAACAACGAAAGGTTGTTTATGTATAAAAATATTCCGACAAAAACACAAATCAAGGAAGTATTATTAGGAACAGAATTACCCAAGTAATTCAAACTTAAAAATTTCAAAATAAAAATGAAATCAATGATTAAGTATGGTATTGAATATTTTTAAAGCATTTTCAAACATAGTTGAACAGTTAAAATAAGTGAAGAGCAATAGTAAAAATTTAACCTCGATGTTAGTTTTTCTCTGTAAACTCTGATGAATTTTTTAAGTTTTTTTTCTCAAAATAGACTTATTTTCTGCGTGTGTAATTTGACAAATTTGTCTCAGATTCAAAACAGAAAAAGTTATTTTTATTAACTTCACACCAGTTGCCTGGTGGTTACTGCTGAAGGTTGAGTGACAGCAAGTCTCCTCAAGTCTCTAGCCCCCCCCCCTTCTCCAGACTCCGATAGTTCACAGCAATACCGTGGTTTACGGTTTCACACCAGTTGCCCGGTGGCTATCGCTGAAGGCTGAGTGAAAGCAATTATCCTCAGGTCTTTAGCCTACATCTCATCTCTCCCTCACCTACCACACTAGTGCTGTGGGTCTCACCACCGCTACCATTTGGGTGTTTTTCCCCGTCCTCCTCTGTTAGACCACTGCTAACAGTTACAGCCGTAGATTTTACATTTCCAGCACTTTCCTCAGTATTCGTGTAGTTCCTAGCAGTGCTGTGATCTGTACATCCCGAGTTCCTTCAATCTCGCCCTCAGTGTCTTTGGGACTGTTCTGGGTGCGCCTATTATTACTGGTACTACCCTGACTTTCATGTTCTGCACCTTCTTCAGTACTCTTGCCAGATCTTGGTGTCTTTCTAGTTTTTCACTCTCTTTCCTCTTTACTCTATGGTCTGCAGGCACAGCCACGTCTATTATTAGGCAGGTTTTCCTCTTCTTGTCTGCGATTACCTGGTCTCACTTGGATGAGGTGGTCTGTTTGGATGTCAAAGTCTCAAAGTAATATGTGGTTTCCATTTTCCAGGGCTGTCTCCGGTTTGTGCTGGTACCACTCTCCTGTATGGTTAAATCTCATTCATTTACTCTGTTCCCAGTGTATGATTGTTGCTACTCTATCATGTCTGATTTTATACTCCCTCTGGGTTAGTTGACCACATTCACTAGTTATGTGATTTACGGTCTCATCTCTTTCACCAAACGGGTGGCACTTACTGTTTGCCTGTGTTCTGTCGATTTTTATTTTCATATAGTTTGTTCTGATGCATTTGTTTCAAGCTGTCATGATGAGCGATTCCGTTTCTCTCTTCAGGTTTTCTTTTCGGAGCGATGTCCACGATCTCTCGTCTGCCACATTCTGTATTTGTCTTTTAAATTCTCCATACAATTTTTTCTTTTCCCATTTTTCTTTCCTTGTTTGCTGTGCTGCTCCATTGTTTTCTACTTTTTGGTTGTTCGTTGCGCTGTTTCGGGCACTCTTTATGATGTCTTTACTGTTCGTTTGCACATACTTTTCTAGACCTGCTTGGGTCCTCTGGATACAGTCTTCTATGCCGATGAGCCCTCTGTCGCCTTCTTTTCTCTTCACGCACAGTCTATCTGTGTCATCTATGGGATGTAAAGCTTTGTGCATTGTCATAAGCTTCCTTGTTAACTGGGCCATTGATTGGAGTTCTTCCTTTGTCCATCCAAGGAATGGTCCTGTGAATCTTACTGCTGATACGACCCATGTGTTCATTCCTTTTATTAAGTTCCTGCTGGTTAGCTTGGTCTCTAATATTTTCCTTATTCTCCAAAGGCATTCTCTTTTTATTTTCTCCTCCATTTCCTCCTGTTTTATCGTACCTCATTTAAGAACTCTCAGGTATTTGTATCAGTCTTGTGCAGTCAGTGTTCTAATCTTCCAGCAGTCTGGTAGTTCGATTCCTTCTGCCGTTGTGAGCCTCCCTTTGTGCATTATTATTATTATTATTATTATTATTGAATCACGGGAGCCCCACGAATGGCCCGCCAGCCCGACCAACAAGCCAAGTGGACTACAGATTCTTCTCTATTTGCTCGACTCTGTGTGTCTCTGGGCGCCCCTGGTCTCATTTTGAGGGCTACAACCTTAAAATGTGCATGAGTACACCACTATGAACCATCTAAAATCTTCTTTTTTGTTTTTGTTTTTTCAAACAAGTGCTTCCCGTTCTCTATAATCATTTTGGATCAAAAAGCCAAGATATTGTGCTAGTATCTTTTAGATGATTTTTGATGAAAGATAATCTTAGGTATGTTTCAGGTAAATAATTTTGGTACACGCGCGTGCTACGGTGATTCGATTGTGAGAGTTACAAATTTTATCAATACCATTACTATCATCGTTGATTTGCTACTCGAGATCCCATCATTTACCAAGTCTTTCTTCTGAGACCTAAGGCCAAGGAAGGTTTTTTCTTGGGAAGTCATTGAGCATCCTCCTTTATAATGCCCAGTAGGCCGATTTACTCTTTTTTCTTTCCTTTGGTAATCAGTGAGAAGCGGCTGAGGAGGACTATCATTTAGAATCACCCATTGACGTCCATTCTCTGTAATAGAAGGATCAGTATCAAGAGCATATTTTCCAACCCAAGAACTGTTGCTTCCGAGCAATTAGAAAAATAGTTCCGTTTCACTGATATCAAACCTTGCAAAAACATTAAACAAACAAAAAAATAGGCTGGCGACGGGTTCGGGTCAGGAGGACATCAACACCGACTGTCAAGTGAGACGAGGCAGCCGACGTGTCATGTCGACGTCGACGGCAAAGACAGTTTCGGGACCGGGCGACCCATGTCTAGACGATAGGGGGAGACTCTTTAAGAGCAGCATTAGTAAAGGCAATAACGGTGGCCTGTACGGACAAGAGCAGCTCATCTCCCAAATTCGAAAATTTGCGGAAAAAAAACAGCTTAATTCATAACACTTGTCAGGAAGAGGACATATGAAATTTCGTAAACAATGATGCATTTGTAAATGTAGAAGTTCTGGGTAAGTTAGCTAAAATATATATATATATATATATATATATATATATATATATATATATATATATACATAAAAAATGGACATATTTGATCCGATAGCATGAACTATAAATTGCGTTTTATCATATCAGAAACTTATTTGAAATGACCGAGAATGAATATTTTGCCTTTGCATTACCGGCAGCTTTTTAGCTCAATGGTAAGGTAAGGGCATCGCTACGTTGAAGCAGCTACCCTATCGATGGCACCTTCGATTCCTTCAGCAGTGTCATTTTCCTTAATGGTATATACTATTTTCGTTGTCTAAATGTAATAATGAGAAGAGTTTCAATATAGTATAACACAATTTATAATCATTCTATCAGATTATATGTCTATTTCTTAATAACATAATTGGAGCATTGAAAGAAACTGATTGAGCAGATATAGACCGCGAAAAAATAAGATGAAAATTAGGAGTTAAAACATATACATCCTTACTCTCTATATATATTCATATGTATGCTAGCCAAAGTACCCACTATCGCCCATATATCTATAATGAATGCAATCACTTGACTTCACTTTACTTTCTATCAATTGCTCTAAACAGATACTGATAATCTTCTGTTGATTCAGAATTGTTGCTTCCAAAATAATTTTATTTCACCTTAATAAAAATTCGTGTGAATACATAGAAAAAACAAATGCAAAACCCAAAATGAAATTGTATCCACACATTTTTTTAAATTTTTTTTATTTCTGGGGAAAGTCCCTTTTCTTTCAAAATACTGTACTAACCTAAGCTTTACTTGTATTCTATTTAATTCTTCTTTATTCTTATACAAGCCTTTCCCCTTGGATTCAGTGCGAAGTGAACGTAGATTATTTCACCCAGGCTTTAAATTTGGCTCGCCGATTCCATTCTCAGAATGCTAACCTCCTGTGGAGCGATACACGAACAAAGGAGGAAGGGGTCATTACTTTTAGCGGTAATTAGTTCTAGGGTTATCTTTCCTACGTTCAACCTCGAATCTAGTCACCTATGAAGACTAATTTTTAGCCCCAGGGGTACGGTCGCTTGTCCGGTCATAAGACGTACGAAGCAAACAATTGAACTTTGTCAGTCATGTTCAACAATATACATATATATACATATATATATATATATATATATATATATATATATATATATATATATATATATATATATATACACACACACACATATATATATATACACACACAGACACACACCCATATATATACACTTACATATATATATACATATATATAAATATATATATATATTTATATATATATGTGTGTGTGTATGTGTGTGTGTATATATGTGTGTGTGTGCGTGTGTGTGTGTGTGTTAAACATGACTGACAATGTTCGTCTGTTTAGTTTATTAACATGGAAGCGAATGATTAACCTAAAACATGTAGTGTCCAAAATTCATTATTGTATTAATATTAGTAGTTTCAACAACCGTTGATCATTCTCAACAGGAAGTAAAGTGTTCTACATATGAAGTTCAAAATGAAGAAATTTCGGACAAAAATTGCAATACTTCATCTGTTCTTGTAAATGACCTACGATGGTCGAGAGTATATATATAATAAAAAAAACAAAGGATTTGGGACAGTTCCCACAACCCCGTGCAAAAATTATGGAGTCATCACTTTTTTTATTTCATTGCAAATAAACAAATCTGATATGACACTAAACAAGTTTTGTTTGATAGCTGAACATTCCGGCAACATGAAAAATACCTCTTATAAACTAGTTTAGATTATTCAAATCAATAGCATTTTTTCTCCTGATCAAGTATTGGTAAAAGTATGGGATAACCAAGCGTTGAGAAAATATTATAGAATTTCGATTGCTATTTCCCATGGCCCTTTACCTGACATGCAACCCAATCTTATAAATGAGAGTGACAATTCTCTTATTTTGCCCAAGCTGTCAGTTGAATATGTCTTATTGGAACGGCACCAAACAAAGTTCCAATATCATCGCTTTGGCCAATGTAAATTCATGATTCATCACTCAATATCACTTTCATCCAATCATCTACACCCCATGATTGCTTCTTTCCAGCCTATCATACCCTTGTTTTCTTCTGTTTAGGTGTTAGTACTACTTATTGTTAAGTTTCTCTCCATGTAAACCCCCCTTCATTCAGATGATTTCTTACAGTTCTGTCACAAACATTGGTTCCAGTTTGTTTTTCATTTGCCCTGTGCATATTCTCTTTTCAAACCACGTTGTCTCCGGTTTTCTATCCATACACTTTGACGTCTTCTGTGGTCTACCCGTGTGTTTTCCTATAATGACCCTCCCATTTTGTTTATACAAGCACCAAACTTCAGACTCGACTGACCTGGAACAATCAACATCTTTTGCAACACTCAATGTTGGATTTCCTTCTCAAAGTAGCTTCATAACTCTTTTCATTGTTTCAATTACCAACCCTTTTGTTGGAGCCATGTTTTCCTTCAATTAGCCAAGGCCAACAGATCGTTGGGGTCTGCAAACACATTCTTCTAACTGCAGATTAATGTGCATATTTGGACGTGCTGGTATTTTTCTAGAAAAAAAGTGATTCCATGTTTTTTCTTCGACTGAGTGATTCCATAATTCTTCCCCTTCCATGATTTTGAAAAAGAAAATGCCATTAATTTGAATAATTATTTCTTTTAACAACTTCTCTTTAGATAATAAGTTCTCTTCTTCCAACCTTTGTTCGGGACATGACATTTCCGTTGATTCATTCTACGGCCTTCTTCGGGTGTAAAATGTAATAATCACCGGAAATGAGGATCTCTTCAGTGCAGAGAGTTGCGGGCTCTTTCACCGGTGGCTCTTTTTTCCAATGGATATCAAATCTTACTCTCGAACGAGGTCTCAACGTTGTAACAGCAACAAAGAAGGGAGGAAGAGATTTAATTAACAACAAAAGTTGGTATGTTTAATGACACTTCTCACAGTTTGGGACAATAGATCTACTTTGACCGAGATATATTTCATGAAACCAGAATATTCAGCTATAAAACAAAAATTGTTTTGTGTCAAATCGGTGATTTGTTTATTTGCTGCGGAGTAAGAGAGCACCGTGAACGTATTTTAAGTGTGATGATTCGATAATTTTTGTCAGGAGTTGTACACACTTGGGATCCTGTTTTGGGACAAATGATCCGCTTACAAGAAAAACTTGTTAAAAAAACTAAACAGACAAACCTTGTTTATCATGTTTAACAAAACATGTTTAAGTGAAAAACTGCTGCCTGAATACACATTACACACACACACACACACACACACACACATACACACACACATATATATATATATATATATATATATATATATATATATATTGTGGCGATAATACGTTGTGTCTGTCTGTGTTTGAGTGAGGAGAAAGGATGTAGATCTGACAAAATGTTGAGGAAAAGTTGACAATATAGAAGAGAAAAAGGTTTGAGACTACTTAATGTATCTAATTTTGTAATAACTTCCATACGTTTCACCCGTCTTGGGTTAGAGCTTTGGAAGCGAAAGTTTGTTTGAGAAAAATGAAACGTACATAACTTACGAGACTCTTTAATAAAAAAAAAATGTGATATACTAAGTAATCTTTGCACTTTTTCCTTTCCATATTGTCAATTTTTCCACACACATACACACACTCACATACACACATTCACGCACACGCATATGCACACACACACACATACACACACACACACACACACACACATATATATATATATATATATATATATATATATATATATATATATGTTCACCAAGGTAATCAACCGTTATAAGTCAACTGCAGGACAAAGGTCTTCCCCGTCACCATCCATAACATGCGTGATTGCGCTAATCTTTGTCATGTCTTACAAACTTTTGTCAAGTCTTTTCTTACTGTGTTTACTGTCCAACCGATTACTTAGCCTATTGCTCCATCATCTTTTCCTTTCTTATTGCTCAGTGTCTTGCCCATCCCAATTTTTGTTGCTTAATTACTTGTACGATATCCTTCACTCTGGTCCCCTCTCGGATCCATATTGATCTTTTTGTATCGTTAAAAGTTAATTCCTATCATTGCTAACCCTGGGCATAGCATTAAGTGCGGTTCCAGATTGTTTTTCGAGCGATTCTGCAAGGTTTCGCACCCATACGTCATAGCTGATATTATGCATTGATCATAAACTTTAAGCATATTGGTAATTTTCTTTTCAGTATGCCTCTATTTATATCGAATACTTTTCAGCCATTTGTTAAGCGCTGTCTTATTTAATTTCCATAGTCCTTCTCTAGCTTTATCGCCTGACCTACGAAAATGTACTCCTTGATTTCTTCAAGGGCGTCATCCTCTATTCTTATGAATGGAACTTTATTATTGAACATTACTTTCGTCTTAGTTCAGTCCATCTTTGCCCCTATTTTCTGACTTTCTCAATTTAGATCATGTTTTCTAGATCATCTGCAGTTTCTTGGGGTGACACAAAATCATCATCATCATCATCATCAGTCTTTTATCTACCGTTGTCGGACATAGACCTTCCACAGGATTCGCCAGATATCTGTGTCATGTGCGTTGCTGAGCCAATGCTTTCTGAACTTATCTAGTTTGTTTCTCCATCTTGTATTCTGCTGGCCTCGGTTTCATATGAGATCTCTTGGGATACATGTTGTGAGTAGTGATGTCAATCGATTGCCTGCCATTCTGGCTACATGACCAGCTCAATGCCATTCGAGTTTTCTAATGGATTCTATGATGTCTCAGACTCCTTTTCACTCTCTAATATTCTGTGATGTCTTGTGATCTCCCTATGTGAGGTTGAGCATGATTCTTTCGTTTGCACTTGGCATAGTTCTCAGTTTGACGGTCAGTCTCTTGGTTAGATTCCATGTTTCGGCTCCATAAGTGACTATCGGGAGGATGTATATTCTTCCTTTTAGGACTAATAAGATTTTATTGTTTTTGAAGGTTAGGCATGCCTTGCCGAAGGCTTGTCATCCTAGATTGATTCTTTACTTAAATTCTTCTTTTGAGGATTTCATGGAGGTTCGTTGTCCTAGGTAGATATAGTCATCTACTTTCTCCAGTTTTGTGTAGCCTTAAATGGTTTAAGTATTCCCCGTCTATGTTTGCTCCCACATTTCTAGTTAATCCCCCTTGAGAAAAATTCATGAATATATTTTTATTTCTATCAGATGTTTTATTCTTGAAGAAAAAAAAAAGAAGGAATTCGGTTCAGTGGAAGTGTTTATAGTTTTAAGTGGTTGGTAGGAGATATTTTCATCAGCAAACTTGTTACCTTTAAATGGAAACGTCCATTGTTAGAGATAGAAAACAAAAAAATCATACCGTTCTTTTTTTCCCACTTTTATGCTAAATTACAACTGATATTTGGTTATCGTCTTAAAAAAAAATGTTTATAAGTACTGCCAGAATTTACAGTGATCATTATATATGTGGTCATCAGAGTGAATGAAAATCGACGTATTTATTTAATGAATCCTACCCGTGATATCATAGGTTACAAAAACAGCTAGTATTTGTATCGTTCGTATGAAGTCGTTTGCGTGTGCAGTTTTTAGGCGTAAGCAAAATACAAATGTACATGCCTACTGTAATCAATACATTCGTGTACTTGCGCTACAGAAGGATTTTGATATCTCCGGAATGAACTGACAGCTAAACACTGTTTTTAACAGCTTTATTTCATCTCAATCCGACGAAAGACGATATGAAAAAAGGCATTCTGATGCAGTATCGCGTAAGAATTAGGGCTGGGGTGAATGAAGAGAAGGGTTTCTTTCTGTTCTGTGGTCGCGCCAAAAATTGTGTCCGTCCCTGGAAGGGAGTTGGCGTTCTCAAATAATCTGTCCGCTTGCCAAAAAAAGAATGCAGTTGGTCAATATCATTGTGCAATGTAGCGAATTGTGTCACTTCCGGCGGCAAGATAAATAAGGGAGGAAAACGAGATGGCGGAAAGAAATGCAGCGAGAAAACACAAAAGGATAGATATTCTTACCAGCTCAGATTTTACAAGTGTGCGAATTTTAATATGCACGTAGTAAATTGTCTGGCGTCAGTCAGTGCAAGAGGGTGTTGTCTCCTCATCGGGATTTGAAGGCTCTAATCTGAGCCCTTATATTGATAACCTTACATCAGTGGCATTACAAGAGTTCTCAACGACCGGGACCAAAGACAGCACCCAGGGGGGAAACGGTTGCGCTATATCGGGGGGGGGGTCGCAATTATTAATTCACAGGCGTTATAAACTTTTTAAATTTTGCTCCCCTTCTCACCTGCTCTGGGCTAAGAGTGGGGGCATCTACCTTGTGTCGATTATCTACTCTGATTTGAGAAACGGAGGAAGGAAAAGAAATGATTTGATGAGCTTTAAGATCCCATTAATCTTAAAAAGAAGGCTGTACAACCAATGCATCCTCCCAATAGTCACTTATGGAGCTGAAACATGGAACCTAACCAAGAGACAGATCCTCAAATTGAGAACCATGCAACGTGCACAGAAAAGAATTATGCTGGGCCTCATATGGAGAGACCACAAGACAGCAGAGTACATCTGGGAAAAGACAAGAGTCAGGGACATCATAGAATCCATTAAAAATCTCAAATGGCAGTGAGCTGGCAATGTTGCAAGAATGGCAGACACCCGATGGACATCGCGACTCACGACATGGATCCCCCGAGATCACATGCAGAACTGAGTCCAGCAGAATATTAGATGGAGAGACGAGCTTGATAAATTCAGAAAGTACTGGCTCTGCGACGCCTATGATAGAGAAGTGTGGCGAATCCTGGGGAAGGTCTATGTCCAACAACGGACGTTGGAAGACTGATTATGATCTGGGACAATTAGCAAAAGACGTTGCAACTATTACTTCTGTGTCTGAACAGTAAATAAATATCAAAATATAAGAATACCATTGTCACATTTTGTGCAAATGTTTGTTCGTCTGTCACGCAATTTCAAATCCAAATTCCAAGATATATAAAATTGAGAAAAACCAGAGCGACTCATTCGCCTGACGTAAACTTTCCTAGGCTGTTAACATACATATGAACTACCAAAACAGAGATTAAATGAATCAGGATTCCAAGCTTCCTGTGTTGTGAGCAACCAATTCGGGTAGGGGGAAGCGGATAACAAAGCAGCAAAGTCACTAGACGGATGTACTAATTAAAAAAATGATGATATTCAATATTTATTACCGTATTTACTCGCGTACAATGCAACCTCATTGTAATACCATTTTCTTGGCTAAAAATCAGCAATATGTTTTATACTCTCATCACAGAAAAAAACGTGAAACACAGAAACTAAATAGACTAAAATACAAGCAATAAAACTGACAACTTTTGGTTTGGATTTACATGAAGATCCAATAACCGTATATTTGATAGTTTGTTACTGTTATACAGCAAGGATGTTACATGTCATTTTTGACAAGTTCGATGCTGTTATATATATATATATATATATATATATATATATATATATATATATATATATATATATATATATATATATATATATATATATATATCGTTTGGGGGGAAAATATTTTGTCTGGCCTATTGTGGGAATGATGCCTAGGCCTCACAATTTCTGGAATGATCCATACGAAGACGTGAGGGTTCCTGCTTCGAACTCAAGCTTGTTTTGCATTCTTCCCTCGTGGGTTGGGTGTAGAATAAATACTTATAAAGATATTCAGTAAGTTCAGTCTCATCTAACGCAAAGCTACATTGACCTAGGAAGATTGTGTTGCACCGATCTTCCAAGAGACGAAAGCCTGCCAGCTTTCAAGATCTAGCCTTTTCACCTGGGCTCGAACACTGACCTCTGGTTGAGGTGTGGAAATAAGCAGCTATTTCAGCCATCAGATTGGTCAAAGCAATTAGTATACACTTAGCTTAGTCTGATGCAAAGCAAAAGATCTGAAGCAAAAAGCTAAAACCAGTTTGTTAGACACTGTTCCATGGCGAGGCACCCTCATCATATTCTATAATCCATAATCCTGTAACTTAGTACAGGTGTTCCAGATTCCTATACCGTGTCGTAGGGGCATTCATCATTCTGGGTGTCTCTTGGGCGAAATTTCCTAACAGAGCCCATTCCATCCCACTCCACGCTTCATCATTCCTACTCATTATGTTATGTGCATAACAGAGAGGCATTGAGTACCATTTTATAAGTATCTAGTATCACTTGCCCATTGATTGAACCTGCAGCCTACGGGTCGGCACTCTACCACTGGGCAACAGGGATCGGTATGACACCCACACAATGCTTTAATAATGCAATGTTTCTTTCATTTGCCGATGAAAGTCCTGATACTATATATATATATATATATATATATATATATATATATATAGAGAGAGAGAGAGAGAGAGAGAGAGAGAGAGAGAGAGAGAAAGGGGATGGGTGGAAGAAAGAAGAAAAAAAGAAAGAAATGGGTCTGGTTAGTCACTCAATAGAAATTCGTCATGCGATCAACCTCTTTTGGCAGTATGCTGTGTTCAGGATGATCAGTTACAAATAGGGAAAAGAGACTATCAATGAATGAGTTATTGAGTTGGTTTTCTTGCATTCAAATCTCAATCTAAAAAAAAAAGCAACCACCAGAAAACAAGTGTGTGTGTGCCACTGGACACGAACAATAGACCAATTTAGCATAAAACTTACATTGCTACTAAAAAAATTATCGGGGGATTTTTTTTCATCTATCTGTCCGGCTGTATGTATGCCTATCTATTCATGCCAGTCTGATCATATCTATCTATCTATCTATCTATCTATCTATCTATCTATCTATCTATGTCAGTCTGCCCATACTTATCAATTCGCTGTCTGCTCCTCGTGTTCATATCTGTCTATCTGTCAATCTATTTGTCTGTCTTTTCAAGTATGGTCTTCCCTGTCTATTGAACCATCCATCGATCAGAATCAGATCAGATCCCTCTCTCGTTCGTCCTTTGTACTATTCTATTCATATCCATCTTTTTATCTCTCTCTCTCTCTCTCTCTCTCTCTCTATATATATATATATATATATATATATATATATATATATATATATATATATATATATATATATATATATATATATATATATATATATATATATATATACGTGCGCGCGCACGTGTGTGTCTAACGCCTCGCTGCTTGCTAGGAAGATTTTATACAAAAAAAGGACGAGAAGACATGCGCGCATATTTAACAGGCCGAATTAAAGCCAGCCAAACGTTTTTTAGTACGCGCGTACGTATTTAATAAAAACACGGCCACCAACAATCGTTCATTGAGAAATCTTGGGAGAAAAAAAAAAAAGAAAGGAAAGAAATACTGAGGAACTTTGAAAGTCTGTGTTCGTTCTGCAAGCCATCCAAATTTCTCACACCCACGTCAAAGTATTCGCAGAAACAAACGCATATTTTACGCAAAAATACGCCCCACATCGCGCAAATCAACAGCTATAAATGGCAGCTGTCAAGGTGGAATTACTGACCCTTGTCGAGGTTTAGTAAGGGGGAAACAGCTTCTCGCTGTTACTGCCTGTGCAGCTAAGCTATTTACTGGAAAGTGGCCAAGTGTTCACTATTTTCTGCCGACTATCGAGTGGCACACCAGAGACAATGACAAAGTGGACATGAGCATCTCTCAACATATATATATATATATATATATATATATATATATATATATATATATATAGTAGAAAAGAGATTCACTACACAGACATGTGTGTGTTTCTGCCCTGTCTTATAACATCTCAGAAATATAAACGTGTTTGTGTAGAGAATCCCCATTCTACTATATCTCCAGCTCTACTCTTAATCAACTCAACAATTAAAGTTGAATGTATCGATAACTCTAAGAAAGAAACCTATCATACATCGGATATCGCATCATATTATATTGCATCCTTGATTCGTACTATATATATATATATATATATATATATATATATATATATATATATACTGATGAACCAAAATATCATGACCAGTGACTTGTGGCAAGAATGTGGCTACTTTCTCGTAACAACTGGTAACATGTATATAAGTAAGGCCCGGCTTTGAGTTTTTGATTTTGATATTTGCAATGCTGCAATTACGAGGAAGTTCCCTTGAGAAACACTGGGTCTTATCATTATGCGATAGTGCAATGTTCAAGTCTTCATTTCTATTCTTTCACAAGTTGGTGTGCAAATTGCCAGAGTTTACCATGCCAAATAATTTTATCTTTTGCTGCCATTTTTACAGTGATTGACATTGACTCCAGGCTTTGTTAATTAGTAATCGGGAAGTAACTTGCTGATGCTAGTAATATCGACTGCACATACATTTTCTGACGTGATTAACTATACAAAGATTTGTAATATATGTGCAGGCTCCTATGTATCTATTGATTGGGTAGCATAATATATGCTTGCCTACAAACCTCACTGTAAGAGAGATATTGCTTTATATGGTGTAAAGTAAAAAGAGTGTTCAGTTTAATTTTTTTTTTTTCAGATAGGATATTTTCTTCATTTTAGCACAAACTTTATTGAACAACACATTTGCCCTTTTTCTACCACTAATTCAGCTAACTTAATAATTCCATTCTCTTGGGACTTTTTATCTTTCTCAGCTAAGAACTGCTTTGAATGCCTTTGTAGTCTATTACAAAACATTTAATCTAAATATCGGATTGAATGGTAATCTCGAAGTGCAATATCAGCTGAATACGGCGGTAAGTGGTAACTTTCCAGTCAAACTGCAACCATTTAATCCTGGTCACCAATTGAATATATGATCTAGAGTTATCCGGATAGCATAGTAGAATAATAGAATAACTAATTCTGGACGATTTTCTACCTCCAGTTGAGCTAATTGGGAGCAGTACTTGTTTTAATCAATCCTTCAATTCTGTGGAATGGAGTCATAACAGAGGCCTCTCACATGATCGTACCATATACAATGTATTACCTTTTCTGGATAAGACAGGCATTTGGTACGAGCTGTACTGGTTCCTTTTACTTGAACCACGATTTCTTCTAACCATTTTCCTCGCTCGTCTCGTACAAAAACAGTTGAGTAGGTTTCATCGTTTTCCTTTTGTGGAAGCTACACATCAGAGTGAATAACATAATCAAGCAGGTGCAAATGATTTTCAACACCTGATTCGGGCATTTCCAGTATATTAATCTCAAGTAAAGTCTCCATTTGATCGTTATCACCATCGATTGATCTCCCCGACCGTGAAGCATCGATCAGCGAGAAATCTTCATCTTGAAAACTTGGCAAATTACTTTTGACTTGTTCGATCATTCACGATACATTCTCCATGAACTACACATTTTCTTTCGTTTCAGTGGCATTTTTATCTTTCTTAAAACAAAACAAACATATTTTACCAAGGATGTTGCTTATTTTCTGCCACCTTCAGCATAAGTATAAAAAAAACAAAATGCCAAAATTTAATGAGATTGTACGCTGATATATGAAGTGCTGCATTGAAATGGAAAAAAAAACGATCTTTTTGAATAAAGTTATTTAGAACTTAACGCTCCTAATGCCAGCTGACAACAAAAACAGAAAAAACTTAGCCAATATATACATAAGCGTTCAGAAAGTTTGATCTACGATGAAATACATATGTATATACCAAGAAATACGCAATCATATGCAATCTCGTGGCTGAAGTGGTATTTTCCGTCGGCATCAATCCATGGGAAAGGTAAAACTATCAGGATAATAATTGCCATTGCCCATCATCCAAACTGCGTCGAAGGGGCTCCTCTGTTTTTACCGGTGTGTCTTGGGTGAGATAGCCCGACGGAGCCAATCCCTCATCAGGCTTCCTAATTCTTACTCTTTAAGTGGAGTGCTCAACAGAGAGGCCATAGAGTGTCATTTCAAAGTCTTTGGAATGACTCTGCTATAGATTGAATTGGAGGTGCTAACTCTATCACTGGGCCAGGGCGATCAGTCAACAACTGTCAGTCGTATATAAATACTGAATTTTAAGTAAAAACAAATCTGTATTTTAAAGACTCTCTTTCATGCACACATCCAGTCATTGAAAGAGAGGGAAATGTATAAAGGTGAAACATGCCGACCTGTAGAAATAAGAATTGCAGAGCACGGGGAAGCCATAATACATGGCGACACACACTTATCTGGCATGGTACACCACATTTGAAAGCAGATGAAATGAAGTACAAATTATGGACAGAACGATTGGCGAATATGAGGACTAAGGGAAGCGGAACATACTTTCTTCAGTCGAACCGAGCATCGATATCAATTGTATCTGGAAGCACGACCGAAACGTTGTAAAAAAGCGAATACATAGAAGAGGAAAATTGTCCGACCATATCATAGCTCATATACATATATATATATAGAGAGAGAGGGGGGGAAGAGAGAGGCTCTCACAAAAGGAGTTGACCTAAGTTTAAAAGGGGCCTATCAATTCCATCCACTGATTTCAATCAGAGAACTACTTCCGGCAATAACTTCCGTCTGTTGTTTCTACAAATAGAGGCTAATAATGACGCCTTTATGAACAGGATCTATTAAGGGATAAGAGGACTTAATGAGTACCACGTCTGTCTTCGTAACTGTCTGTTTCGCAATTTCTCACGCTTGCACAAAATTCGAGAAAACACGCAGTCATACAGCTAATGATTTTGAAATTTAAAAAAAAAAAAAAAACTCAAAATAAACAAAAACATATTTACATATTCATTAAAACAGTTATTGCTTTATATCAATTAATAGAACAAGGTACTGTGGTCTGTGGGGTTTTATCCCAAGAATACTATAATCCCGCCATCTCCAGTGCTGGTTTAGCGATATTCGTTAGAAATCTTCTCTGGAAGAAATATTGATTTCGAGATAAAGCAATAAGAAGCAGTGTAGCCAAAATGGATTTAGTGAGTCCTGTTATCAATTTCTATGGTTTTTTTTTGGTTTTTTTTCTGTCGAATTTGAAAGTCCAGTGCTGCCGATTTATATATTGATTTTTTTTCAAATTTTGAAGTGATTTCCAGATTGGAAAAATTGAAAAGCAAATCCATCTAAATCTTTAAAAATCCAATGGACTGGAAGTATTCAATTTGAACTGTTAGGATTGGATATATTTGAGAGGAGACTTATTTAAGAATTCCAGGTACTGTAAATAAAAAGAGTTCCCACAGAAATTAGTCTCTTGTGGTACACAGGAGTCTTTTTCCCTCTTTTGGCAATGAATGCAGTTCTGTTGGGTGTTGTGAAAGATTTTTTCTCTAGCAAATCGAAAGGCTGAATTCATTTTCCTCACTTTTGTTTTGCAATTGGTATTTATTATTATACTACAATTATTGCAGTATTAAAAGCGTGATACAACCGGTTTGCCGAACACTAACATAATTCTGTTTTAATGTCGTTTAGGAAAAATATAAAATAAATTCTTTCTAAAGTGTTATATTAAGACTAGTTTTTATTTTTCTCACGTAATCTTGCCAAGGGCTGAAAGAAAGAAAGAAAGACAGAAAGTAAGAAAGAAAAGAAAAAAAGAAAGAAAAGAAGAAAAGAAAGACGAAGAAAAAGAAAGGAAGTAAGAAAGAATAAAGAGGAGGAAAATAAAGAAAGAGAGAAAAAAAGGAGGGAGGGAGAGAGAGAGAGAAAACATTCACAGGGAAGAACTCTAATTATGGTCTGATACAAAGCGAAATCCGATGCCATTGAGAGGACCAAGGTCATCGGTGGAAACGAGTGATTTCTACAATAATCGATACACCAATTATAATCAATACCTTTTACTTGAATACCCTACACATTTGGTGGACAGTCCATTCGAAAAAAAGATCTTTCTCTCTCTCTCTCTCTCTCTCTCTCTCTCTCTCTCTCTCTATATATATATATATATATATATATATATATATATATATATATATATATGTGTGTGTGTGTGTGTGCGCGTGTGTGTGTGTGGGAGAGAGAGAATATATCACTTGACTTAGATTAATTCTGTCGAATCATATTTACATTTCTTATTAACATAGTTGTCACGTTAGAAGAAACAAATTGAGCAGATACAGATCGAGAATAAAGGAATGAAAATTTCGAGTGAAAACAGTTATTTGGTCCTTTGCCGGCAGCTGTTTAGCTCAATGGTAAGAGCAGCGCTATGTTAAAGCGGTTACCCTATCGGTTGCAGGTTCGATTTCTGCAGCAGCCTCTTTTTCTTTAATTGTTAATTCTATTTACTTTGTCTGTAAATCACGTTAACAATAAACGTTGTTCGAATCGATTTCAAAGATCCTTGACCAGTGTTTCTGAATATAGAGCGCATGCCCCACTAGGGGGAAATTTGAATATATTGCGGAACAATTTTGAATTGAGTTAAGCGAAAAGCATCCCATGGCTCAAAATTGGGTAACACAAAAAAGATGAATCCGACTAGATGTCACAAAAAGAGGAATCTAACAACAAAAGCGAACTTAACTCGAGCCTGAAATCAAGACTTTGCCGTGAACATAAGGTTCAAACATTTCAATATCAAACTATCCCACTTTCTACCAGTCACTACATAGATTATAGAACATTTGAATTCGTCATATTTTCTGATGATGATGTAATTTTAAATTGGCATTATTATATCATGTCATCTTCAAAAAAAATGAACTTAAATTTTTCTTGTTACTGAAATCATTTTTTGTTGATTTGAATTTTTTCTCCTTGATGTAAAACTCCAAATTTTGGGAATTTACTAGATTAAACATAATACTATTACTACCAGAGTACCAGTCAACAATGACGTGATTTTATTTTAATTTCAAACATCGTTATAAAATATATTAGGGAGCTCGATTTTAAAAAAATCGTTCCCCCAAAAAGGAAATATATATTCTTCTGAACAACGTTTAAACTGAGCTGGTGCCCAACAGAAATGAAAAAAAGAAATAAAGTTCAGATGAGAGCCAATCCGGGCTATTTTTTCTACCTCGTCGAACAAATGCCGAAAAATAAATACATATGAATTGAAAGTTTACACTGAGCTACAATTACAAAACATTTATTAATTCAATACTTAATTTTAGGAATTTAAAACATTAAGAAATTGTTTTTTTGTTTTTTGTTTTTTCGATTCTGTCCACAAGGGATCTTTAGTTTCAACACTTACACAGACACAAAGCCTCAGCAGTTACTTTTACTTTAGCTACTACTCACAAAAGATCTTTTGCTGTTACATTCCCGTAAACACCGTGCTTCTTTGACGTGAAAGATACAGATAAACATACCAACAAATTTTGTCACACTGGTATTTATATCATCATCATCATCATCATCATCATCATCATCATCATCATCAGCCGCAGCCTTTTAGCGTCCGTCATCGGACATAGACCTTCCCCCAAATTTGCCCGTCTGTTCTGAATTTGTTTGGCTCATCACGTCGGCTTACTTTCTGTTTGTCACAATTTCGCAAATGATCTCTGGGGATCTGTATTGTGAGTTGTGATATCCAGCGATTGTTTGACATTCTTGCAACATGTGTAGCCCATTGCCATATGATTTTTCTTATAGATTCTATGATATCTCGGACACCTGTCTTTTCTGTACTATACTGCGTTGTCTTATGATCTCTCTGTGTGAAGTTGAGCATGATTCTCTCATGTGCTCGTTGAATGGTTCTCAGTTCGAGGGTCAGTCTCTTAACTAGGTTCAATGTCTTTAAAGGGAGACATCAAATTTGTTGAGCTGCCGAGGTGATACATAGAGCAAAAATGATTCAGGCTCACTATCCTAAACAGATTGTACTTATTTGATGCTTTATTTCACGTGAATAAATTAAAAAAAAGGAATTTTGAAAATCATTTTCAGATTTTATGGAGCTTCTTTTCCAACCTGACATTTAACCCTTGTCACAGAGATTGGGGATATGCAGTTCGTTTAAGCCTTGTGCTCGACTCACTTTGAAATCCAATTTTATCACTCGGTGTATACTGACGTGTCAGAATGTATTCTTACATAAAAAAAAGTCTTTTTAAGGCATTTGCATTGAAACTGTAACTTAAAGAAAAACACTTCAAATTTGACGTTTCTCTTGAAGCAATGAAATAATTTTCGGGTTTGAACGGAATTTGAGAGATGAATGAAGCGTGAAAGAAATGTGAAGGAAAGATGATTGAATCTATTCAGGAACTTAGATCATTATATACTTTAAAAAGCTACTGTCATTAAAGTATTTAGTAAGCTAACACGGTATTTTTAATAACAGTAAAGCTAGAAATTCGATAAGTTTTTCTCTCCGTCAGTGGTTTTTTAATTACGAAGTAGCGGGGTGTTTCCAAAATTCACTGTTATAAAACCTTTTAGGGAAGATCCTCTGAGCTCATGATACAGCATGAATTACGCATGAACATTTTATGTAAGGGAGATTCCAAAGTGATTTTTTAGATGTAAAGAAACTTAGACACGGTTGAATGACATTCTATGATAAAGATTCGAGAATGAATGACCCTGAATTAGTATAAGAAGTAAAGCTCCACAAGAATGTTTTCTCGTTAGGCAGGGTACAGGAGATAAAAGGATCATTATCCGAAACTCTTTTAAACTGTATTCAAAAAGGTTGACTTCGATTGACAATTGTATAACAACGTCGTATGACAGTGTCTTGATGTCGGGGATATACTGTCGCCACTGTGGGTAAGGTAGTTCTACCTTGCAATGAGACATTCGAAAATTTGAGCGCGCTTTCATTACCTATGTGGCAAGGAAAATGACTAGACATCCACATACTTTGAACTGAGATGACAGATAGTTTACGCCCTCTGTAAATAAATGTATTGTCACAATATTTCAAATTTAAAAAAAAGTGATTCAGTAGTGACTCTGTAGTTTGACTTCCAGGGGAGTCAATTTCTGCAGATCATCATGGTGTGACTGTCATCTGTTCTACTTTCATGAATCAGCGAGTTGGGCACTGCCTCAATACTATATCCAGGAAATATTGGCGCATCCTGGATGGTTTTTATGGGATTCTATTCAACAGAGATTTTATCTCTGACATTGTTGTTCGTCAAGGAACATTCTTATTTCACCTGTTTTGGAATTTAACAGGCATGACATCCACGATCTATAGCTGATGTTTTAGTATTGTTGCTCATCATGGGAGGAGGAACTAAATTTCTTCCACGTCTATCAAACCATCGGGTATTAGTTAGAACCCGTCAACTAAAAACTATTACCAAATCTGTCAACATAGGTTTCTTCAGTTTTCAAGTTGGCTTGTCTGTCTCTCTGGCTGACTGACTGGCTGACTGGCTATGTATCAATCACGCATTAAGGCTGCTCGAGCCTGGCGGCCGAAAAGTTTACACCAAATTGATCCTTTACTAAGTGTATGGCAACATTCCCGCTTGTTTTTTTATTATTCTGATTTTTTTAATCATCACTGCTCAACAGAAGGGGTAAGAAGTAACTTTTTCCAATGTTTTAATTGATCCCCGCAACAATGTCAAAAGACGTCAGTCACGTGACGGTTTCTAACGAGTGACTACCCAGACCTATCTGTTTGAATATTTCGGACGTAAATAGAATGTCGTATCTTTCTCTTCGTCTCTTCCCGCCGTGGAGTTATGTTATTTCAGGTGTTGAGGATAGTTTTCATTTTCAAGTTCTCCCTTTGATGGTGAATGATCGATTTTATTGATATTTTTTCCCAAATCTAATCGTGCATTAAGTTATCCAATTGTTGTCCGATTCTATTTCTGTAACTGCTTCTTTATTTTTGGAAGAGTTTTGATTATAGAGCTCATTTTTTTTCTGTCGGTAAACTGCCACCAATCATGGCACATTCAAAGTAATTTGGGATGACGAAATATTTATTTAAAACAGTCTGAAAACTATATTAAGTACAGAAAAGTACTTTTCATTTTTCACAACTACATTTTTTTGTTACAACTAACTTTATCAAGTGAATTTGAAACTAGATAATAAGATTATTGCAATAAGTCTTATATTTTTATAATCATTGCTACGATTTATAATATTTAAGAAACTACCTAGTTGAGATTAGCAACATATAAATCATATCATTTTATGCAGACATATTTTGGAGTTATGTATATCGGGTCAACATTTTTAGATATGAACAAAAACATAGCGTGACGTATTTTTGTGATATGAAGCAACGGACATTGCCCTTTATATATAGGGATTGTCGAGAAATAATACATCATTTATTCTATCTTCCCCAAGTCCCACATTCTTACAGGCATTTAATAAGCTTATCTTGGTCTGGCACAACCACAAGTAAGAGGAACCAGTAAGGATGGAACTCATAACTGTATCAATGATCTGAGAGACAACTCGTTAACCATTACTTCACAGTGAGGGGTCCTCAAAACGTATTTTTTTCATTTTGATCATTTTTTTCCGTTCCTTTCTTCACCTCACTTGCTCTCTCTCTCTCTCTCTCTCTCTCTCTCTCACACACACGCACACACACACACTCACACACACATACACACACATTTTATTCAGCATCTTTTTTTGTTTTCCATGTCGTTCTTTACTTCTTTTTTTTTAATATTTTTTTTTTCATTATTTCTTTCAATCTCATTTTTCTCCCACTTTCTTTCTTTTCCTCTCGTATTCGTTTTCAATCCTTTTTCTCTTTTTCTTTCTTTTTTCATCTTCGAGTCTATTATATTTTTTCTTTTGGTGATGGATATGGGTTTCTGTAACTAGGTATACGGTAAAACAAGATTTCGGGAACTAGGTATACGGTAATATCCCCATTAGTACACATTGGACATAAAAAAAACAACCCAAAACTGCAAACTGAGAACTAAGTATACGCCATTTCCCCTTGCCTCTCCCTCTCCCACTATTGTATCATGTTTTTTCTCTTTCAATACATTTTCCTATTATTTCTTCTTTCTCTTTAATTAATTATCTCTAATTCTTTCGGCGACTTTTTCTTTCATTTTCTCTTTCTTTCTTTTTCTTTTTGTTTTTTTTTTTTTTTGTTTGTTTTTACTAAAGTCTCTGTCTCTCTCCTTTTCTCTTTCTCTATTCTCCCCTCGGGTTCCTCTCATCAATCCCTTCACCTTCTTCTACTTCCTCTCATCCCTCTCTGATATCAATTTCTCTTCTCTTTCGGTCATTTCACTTTTCTGTTGCTCTCTTGTATGGACCTTGGTGCAATTTCATGGGAAAATGAGAGCGAACAAAGTCATGAATGTCTTCAATAAAGTCGGTCGCTCGTCATTGGCCTTCTTCTTCTTCTTCTTCTTCTTCTTCTTCTTCTTCTTCTTCTTGGTTTTCCTCCTCCTCCTCTTCATCATCATCATCCTCCTCTTCTTTTTCTGCTATGTCTTCTCCTTCGTTTTCGTCTTCTCCTTCGTTTTCGTCTTCTCCTTCGTTTTCGTCCTCTTCTTCGTTTTCGTCTTCTCCTTCCTTGTCTGTTGCCTTTCCTTCCCCCCTCCTCCTCCCCTTCTTCTTCTCCTCCTCCTCCTCCATTTTCCCTTTAGGCTGTTTGTTTGAAAGGCATCTTGACATAGACATAATGTGAACCGCACACTGTGCCCATTATCGTGTAAAAATGGAGTCTCTATCTGTCTATCGCCGGAACCCTCCTTATTCTTTCTTCTTCTTTTTTTTTTGTCTGAGTATGTCACTCTTTCTTTACGTCTATCTGCCCTTCACCCTCTCTTTCCCTCTCTTGATCTTTCGTCTCTATCCATTAACCTATCTAATAATACTTTTACACCCTCCCTACCCTTCTACTATGTTAAGTTTATGATTCTCTATGTGTGAGGAGCGAGTGATCTAACGGTGCATTTGCCTCAGGTCACAGTCGTTAGTGCTCTAACTCAGGTAAAAGCAAAGATTTCGAAAGCAGATTTCCGAGGTTTCACTTCGTAATCATCCAACTCCTTAACAGCCACTACATTCACGCTCTAGTAACTTAAGATACTCTTATCGCATTGACACACGGGGCTGTTTTCAGGGGCCACATGATTTTGGGGAGCCCGAAATCCAATTTGAAGAATAAAAATTCATGATCATACAACTGAATAGCAGACATAGAGAATCTTCTGTAAAACTATCTCTGCACTCACCTTCAAATCCATTATAGACTCGTCATTGAATCCATGTATCAAATCAGGGTCGACACTACGACTCAGTGGCCCAAACCAGTACATCACTTAGCCCGGGGCCCTGACTTCTGATGCATCTTTGTCTTTCGTTTCTCTCAATCTAAAAATTCCCGGTTCATAGTATATATATATATATATATATATATATATATATGTATATATATATATATATATATATATATATATATGCACACACACACACACACACACGCATATATATACATATATATACGTCCTTAGATGCCGATAAAAGGCAATACAACATCACGTATATATATATATATATATATATATATATATATATATATATATATACATACATATATACATACATACATATATATATATATATATATATATGTATATGTATATATATATATATATTTATAGTTCATAATGTATATGATCAATTTGTAAAAATACAAACAGAAAATGAACGAAAACAATATTATTCGTTGTAAATATTTAATCACAGTGCTCAAGATTTCACACATCAAATAGTCTTAATCATGTATGAAAATAAGAATTAAAAGGACATATAACCGGTGAATGTTAGTAAGATTAGTCGAGGTTTAGCAAAGGGGTAACAGCTTGTTGTTGATGCTGCTTGTGCAGCTAAGTCATTTATTGGAGAGTGGCCAAGAGTTCACTCAACCATTTTCTATTGACAAGTGGCACGCCAGAGACAATTATGAAGAGGACATCAGCAGTAACATATATATATGTATATATATATATGTGAGTGTGTGTGTGTGTGTGTTGAAATAATCTTTTCAACAATTACCAAAAACACTACCTAAAATCACTCAAAAGTAATGAGAATTATTGAGACAATGAACTTGATTATTAATCGAACAATATATATATATATATATATATATATATATATATATATATATATATGCATATATATATTTGATAATATATATTATCAATTTGTGAAAATACAAGCCAAAAACAAACAAAATAGATTTTATCTGTTGTAAATGTTTTATCAAGTGCTCAATATTTAACACAGCAAATAGAGCTATATATATATATATATATATATATATATATATATATATATATATATATATATATATATATATATATATATATATATATAAGAATCAAAACAACATATATCCAGAGAATGTTAACCTTACGTGACTTTCGTACAGATCAGCAACCGGGAACAACATATTGCCGGTTGCTGATGTGTGCGAAAGGCACGGAAGGTTAACATTCACTGGGTATATGACCATGTGATTCTTATTTTTACATACACACACACACACACACACATATGTTTATATATTTCATCAAACAGTATCGATATTGTCGAATCGGACCCCTTGTAAGTTTCTCCAATTTCCAGACATTATCTTAAATATCAGGTTTGAACAAGTGTATGAAATTCCAAAATTCATATTGTACGCGTTGTTTTGAGTTATTATAGTACTTTCTACCATCGCTAGTCTTTCTCAAGGTTCGCTCTTAGTCCCAGTTTCAAATTTTGACTTTATTTATTATCTACTGTTACCTACGTCACTTCAGTTTGCAGTGAAATGTGGTTTTATCTCATTTATTAATGAAATTATATCTTTTTAGTTAAAACTGATATACGTGATGTTGTATTGCCTATTATCGGCATCTTAGGACGTTGGCGCCAATTTCATAAGAGATTTTCTTAATTCGAAGTTGTTTGGATTTGATTAGAACTGGCTCCATTATTTTGAGTCTTTTTCTATTATGAGCTCTTTCGAAGATTGTTTCTGTGAGTATTTCTTGGTATTGAATATCAGAAAATTCATACACCCCTTCAGACCAGAAAATAATGACAACATCCGAAGATTTGAAAGAATAAGTAGAAGGTCACAAGAAATGTCGATACTGTTCATACTGAAACATATAAAATAGGAACTGCTGAATATATATATATATATATATATATATATATATATATATATATATATTGACCAGTTAATGACGGGAGATCATTTCTGGCTAATATAACGCAGTTTATAATAATTCTATCGAATCATATCTATCCATTTCTAGATACATAACTGTCGCATTGAAAGAAGCGAATAGACCGAAAATAAACGAGATGAGAATTCGGGTTGAAAGCAGTTATTTGCGCCTTTGCATTGCCAGCAGTTGAATGGTAAGAGCATCACTATCTTGAAGCAACTACCCTATCGGTGGCAGATTTGATTCCTACAGCAGTCCCATTTTCTCTAATTGTTTATTATATTTACGTTGTCTGGGGTGATTGATACATTAACCGTGTAATGACGGAAGACCATTTCGAATAAGTTCCTATACAATATAACGCAATTCATAATCATACATATATATATATATATAATTGTATCCACAGGAATTCTCAGGTTATGAATAAGAAATGACTCATGTCATTCTAATGAATAGATACATTCATACATTGATCTGAGATCACAACGAAGCTATTGGTAGTCGGTTCTCTTTCCGACTGAGATAAACTGACAAGTCAGAAATATCTACGAAATTTATCTTTCAGATAAGCAAGGGCTTATTTCATTCTAATATATATATATATATATATATATATATATATATATATATATATATATATATATATTCATAGTAAAAATATAGATTTTTATAATGTTTTATTCATTATGAATAGAATACAGGAGTTGCAGTCGGAAGTTGGAGCGGAGTTTGATCCAGCAGAGGGCAGGTTTGTTTCTGCATGAACTTCCGGAAATGAACATCAGTTAGCGTTTAAATACTTTTCGAATGGTGGAGTGACGCTACTTCGTGTGTTTGTTACCTCTAAATCTATTTCAAATGTTTCAAACACCTCGAAGAACTCTGAGATTTGTGATATGTGGAGTCTAGACACGGACGACTGTTGCCCTGGCCAGCGTAAGGGCACTTACCACTAAAAATAGTTTCTTTTCTTGCTCGAAACAGAAAAAAAAGTTTTTGGACGAGTCAATGGCTATAAAAACAATAGATTTATACAAGAGTTCAAAACGAGGAAAATCGCGAGACAAAATCCTTGGTTTTTGATTCCATAACTCAGTACAGGGTTTTCCGTCTCCTTCTCTACCCGGGTGTGTCTTAGGCGTAGTAGCCTGACGGAGCCTATGCTTTTTCAGGCTTCTTCCATCCTACTCTTTTATGCAGAGTGCTTAATAAAGAGGCATTGAGTAGTATTTTTAAAGTCTGTGGTATTACCCGGCAATCTACCGAAGCGGAGGCGAACACTCTACCACTGGGCCACGGTGATCAGTAAATAGAATCCACTGAGGTAAGTTATCAAGGTTTGTTTGGAAGCATTCAACGGGAATTTTTCATAACAGATCTCTGGATCATTCCAACAAAGCTTTGTAACAGAAAAGACCCATTTTCCTGGCAAGGTGATTGATTGGTGATTTGACTGCGTAACTATGTTCCTCCTTTGTGTTGCAAAGTGATCATGGTGCTGGGGTAGGAAACTCTTCTACGTGCAGTTTATTCTCTAAACCTATCTTGTTTGGGTCCATGCATCACTCACAGTAAATAGATAATATATATATATATATATATATATATATATATATATATATATATATATATATATATATATATATATTGTTCATAATCATGTAAGTATTTATATGTTTATCTGTTTATCTCTCTCTACCCCTTTCTCTCTTCATATACAATTTAATCCAGTAAAATAAGAGAAAATATAATAATTAAAATAACTATAGACAATCAAACAAAAGAAAATATAAGTATTCCAAATTAGATATTTTAGTTGAGAACATTTATATATATGTCTGTGTGTGCGTGTGTGTAAGAGAAATATATATAGAGAGAAAGAGTGTATGTGTGAGAAGGAGAGAGGGCGAGAGAAAGTTTGAGAGAGAGGGAAAGAGAGAGAGAGAGAGTGATGTATGACTTTAATCAAGGAAGAAGCGTCGACAAAGCTGTTTCAAATTTAGTGTACAAATTCCATGAATCATTTCGTAAGTGCACCTTGCCAAAGGCTCGAAGTCAACGCTCTTGATTCTCGTCATCCTGATATAATTGGCACAATGCAGGGAAGGTGGCCTAGATTGTGAAGTTCCACACTCTCGCACATCCGATGCTGAAAACGGCGCACAAATAAAAGCGAAAGAAAATTTATGTACATACTTCAGTTTTTCTTCCATGTGTAAAACTTTACCATTTGGGACCACCTTCCCTACATTGTATCAAGTAACTTTGAAATGAAAAATGATAAAACATCGAAAATCCTTTTTCTCTCCTTTGCGCAAGTCCTCAAAGTCGTCTTGGAAAGTGACTCGTAAACCAAGAACACATAGGTCGTGGAAAAAAGGTTTTTTTTAGGAAACATATTATTCGCTTGGGCGATTACGTACCAAAGAGGAGCAGATGAACAGATAAGTATCATAAGTAATTATGGAAATGAAATAATGGAAATGTCCGTCATAACCCTCTGAACGAGTGGGGGGCCATGGGGTGCCCGTGGCTATTCATTGCAGAAGAATATGAAATAAGTCATGAAGTCCTTTCTCTCTGAAGCCATGAAACAATTCACTCCTTACCCAAACTTCTGATGGCTTAGATATTTTTTTTTCTTTAAATTAGCCTAATGTGGTGGATAGGAGCTTGAGAGTGCGAAGATTGTGTTGTACGAATCTACTAAGAGAGTGATCGCCTGCCAGCTTCGAAAAGCAGCATTCGCAACCCAGACTTTGACAACTGGTGCTGGGAATATGCACTCAGCTGCAAAACAATTTTGCTAATAAAGATATCGCCAACCCAAAATTTGAAACAATGGACTCTTCCATTGAACCGAGTTCGGTAGTTGTTAGTATATTTTCAGAAACCCATATAAATTCAAATATATTCGTGGATTTTGTGTGTGTGTGTGTGTGTGTGTGTGTGTGTGTGTGTGTGTGTGAGAGTGTGTGTGTGTGTGTGTGTGTGTGTGTGTGTGTATATATATATGTATATATGAGAGAGAGAGAGAGGGGGGGAGAGAAGAATAGACAAACAGACGGGGGAGTGTTCAGAAAAAAAGGAAAAGGGAAAAAAGAGAATATGGAAATGAAGAGGAAAACGGTAAGCTTGAAAACGGCGGGGTATTAACAAAGCAAGAAGATAATGTCTTTTTGTAGCAACGTTTTTCAGTCTCCTAAGATTATAGAAAGAAAGAAATTTATTAAAGAGGTCCTTTGCCCGGGAGCCGTACTTGAGCAATAAGCTGAGCGAATAAATAACTGAATAAATGAACGATTTAAATAATGATAAAAAAAAACAGGCGATAATACTGATTGTCTCCCCTGCCACTGTGCTCTTAGAACTTGCATTTCGGCGCCACTCAAACCACAGGCTATTTTATCTAATATTCTTTCTTTTTCCTCTTTTCTTCTTTCTTTTTTTTCTTCGTTATATTATTTTCGGGTGATTTTAAGACCGTAAAATCTTAGGTAGAGATTGGGTGGCTATGGAGGGATTCACTCTCCGACTGCTTGCTGGGAACTTATCAAAATGGCTGCTTGAATGGCTAATTCAGCAAATCATTTGGCATCTTATTTTGGGCCCCAAGGCTCACGACTTTGAAATAAACGCTTTAAGTGATTTTTTTTTTCATAAATACTTCCATTCGTGTTGAACTGTTCTCTCATAAAAGGAATCATAGATTCTTTTCTATTCTCTCTATCTCTATCTCTATCTCCCACTTTCTCTCTCTCTCATTTTCTCTCTATCTCTCCCTCGATTAAATTTATGCTAAAGTAGGTTTCTTCTTTCACACCTTTTCTTTTTAGCTAAGAATTTTATGAACTGCTTATTTCCTTAAAAGTCGAGTCTTTTGAACTTGTAAGCACAACGAGTTCATTTTGGGGCCCTTTTCATGTGTTCACAATTTAGCTTTTTTTCTCTGGTGATACATAACCGGAGGTGCAGTGCCGCCGGAGCTCACAGGAGTTCCGCTCTGACACCACTGTAAGAAATAAAAATGAACGAAAAAAATAAATGGAGAGACGAAGCACGAACCCAAACTCGAGGGTATAGAAAATGACATATTCTTTGATTCATTTGAGATTCACATTTAAAGTTAATCATGCCAGAAGTTATAAATTTCTTTGAAAGTAGCTTATAGCCAGCACTCTCTCTAACAATGCCGATTGATCTTAGACAGTGGCGGACCAAAACGCGGGCGGCCCGCCGTGGGTGACATCATCAGAGGAGGTGACACCAAGATGACTGCCTAAATATTTTTCTTATAGTTTCTTGGTCATTATTTTTCTAATGTAACATCTGTCTGTCCACACAGAATCTACAGAAATCCTCAATGAATTTCGATCAAATTATGTGGGAGGATGGGCAATGGGATGAGAGATGATTGGTTAAATTACAGAGAAGATTCAGGAATTTTTGATTGAGAGATATTTTCCGTTTTATTCTCACACATATTTGCATAAGTCATAAAAGAAGTGATCAGTACAAAAAAGGTAACCGACATTCTAGATATCTTGGGAAGAGAGCAAGCTCTGATATGGGGAGCACCACGTGTTACCACCCTGAATGACACAAACCGTAGGCCTGCCGCTGATTTTATGCACATTTATTGTCATCGGTGTAATAGCCTGCACTTTAATCTTGACTAATCTGATTACTTTGCCATTCCAGCTTACATGGTCGCTGTTTACCTTACTCGTAGGATCAGCCAGAACTCTGACTTTTTCAGTTGGATGTTTGTTATGGCTGCAGCCTTTCCTTCTTATGAACAATGAAAGTTATAGGTTTCAGAAGTACATAATTCTGGGTTGCATCTCTAATGACGACGTGTCTCAATCTCTGAGTATCATTTTGTTACATATGAAATGTCATTTTTGTACAAACCAGAAAATAATCCAAAAAGTGAAATGTTTACTCATGTAATCGTATATTTTCTACTGATTCAATGTATATAGAGATATAATTGATTATTATTGGATATGTTGTGCCCTTAACAGTAACAGTATCTACCTAAGAAAGTTAGACTAATTTTTGAGCACGAATTCTGATCTCTAAACATAAATCATTTTATAGAGATGACATATTATCATTTGAATATTTTTGGAAGAAGTTTGTCGCTTCAAATGAGTCATTATTTTTTCATTAGTTGAATATTTACATTTTTTTCTTCATTCTTTATCTTTCTAATAAAAAAAAACTACATTTCGTATCTAAAGTCCAAATACTTCTCCTTCGGGCCTGGGTTAGTTTGGTTTTGAATTTATTGTGATATCACAGAGAAAGAAGACGAAAGCCGCTCGAACGCAACATATCTATTTTCTTGTTTCTGATTTCTGTAGATACAGCTTAGTTGAAAAATTCGCAGACTAAAGATCTAATCGAATAACCACTTAGCTCGGATATCCAAAATTGTCTTAAAGAGCCAGCTTCCTTACCTTTATATTTTATCTCTAATTGATTGTTTAATGCGATTATTTGTTGTTAAAATGTTGAATAATCGATGAATCTGAATTCGTGCTCCATTGTTTGATAATTATTTTCACTGATCGATCTGGTCCCAAGGTCCGACGTCTATTCACCCTCTTCCCTCCAAAAAACTACCCTAGATTTTTTCAACCCAATCAAAAAAAAAAAAGACGGTTTGTTCACAAAATTAATTGATTTACCAAACGTTTTTCGTTAACATTTCTTCATAACCACAATGGCTATTCAAAAGTTATTACTGAACAACCGTAGCCATCAAAGATGGCGAAGTGTTCCAGCCTTTTTTCATGTAGATACGTGTATTTGTTTATTTATGTGTTCGTTTACGTATTCAAGTGCTCCTGGCCATACTATCTTGTCTAAAGACTTGAAATTTATCATCATTACTCCCCTCGACCCCTCCTGTTTTTAAAAAGCTTTACTGACCTTTTTGGGGCCTCATTTTGACGGTTTTATTAACGACATCTGGATTCTCCAGAATCTACATATATCTAAATATTTTTTAAAAAACTCCATCTGATATGTTTTCCACTGGAAAACGCCAGTGATGTCATAAATTGAATTTTTTCCAGACATGTTTATTCTTCGATTGGATTTTTTACATGACTTCAAAATTTGACGCTATGGTTGTTTGATCATTGACTATGATGGCAAGTTATTTCTTTTTTATGTAGATGCTCAGTGATATGACATTCTCGCTTTTTATCGATATTTGTGCGTAATAATGTTACCGATTTAATGTGAATTGTCCTTTTTATCCCTTTCTATTCCTCTATCTCTCATGCAGTCAAACAATCAATGTCTTTTTAAATAAAGTTGGGCGGTGAAAATTAATACTTGATTACGATAATAAAAATAAAGGAATTGAAAGTCAACCTCAATGAAATCATAATCTAAGACAGATTAGACGTTGGAAATAGGCGAAAAGGGACTTTATGTCAAAGGGTATCGAAGTGAACATTCAGTACTTCGCTTCAGAGGGACGAAATTTAGCGTATATACCGATACGTAATACGTATAGTCAATCTTTGAAAAATGCAAGTATTTCTCTGCATCCAATATGCGGGTATTATTACTGAGGGAGCATCTACTGAAGCAATCTAGACATCTAGACAATTATGGGGATCAGACACGTTGCAGAGTCTTCCAAACATCCTTGTAAACCAGTCTTCCAAATATCCTTGTATACAGTAAATATAATAATAAGTACATTGCCTTAACTTGAAATGTTTATTTGCCTCAAAGGCAAATACGGCGAAGTTAAGTTTTAATTTGGTGCCTCGCACGCATATAAGTGGGTTGAGGCGAAAATTGTCCAGGCGTAAGAACCTAGCTTTTACCTTAATCCTGTTTGTGCATTGGGGTAGGTGTTACCAGGAACACTGATCTAGGGGAATTATCTATCTATCTATCTATCTATCAGAACCACTTTAAACTATCCCATTTTGCTCATAACTATCAATCAATCTCGGTTCGTTCCCCCTCTATTTCGCTTTTCTCTCTTTTGCTCTCTCTCTATCAATCTATCCATCTACCTTTCCCCTTCTTTCCCTTTCTCTCTCTCTCTCTCTATCTATCCATCTATCTATCTATCTATCTATCTATCTATCTATCTATCTATATATATATATATATATGTATGTATGTATATATATATATATATATATATATATATATATATATATATATATATATATATATATATATATATATATATATATATATATATATATATATATGTGCGTGTGTGTTTGTCTCGCTCTGTCAGATCCACCAACGCACACTGTATGTACAACCGATACCAACAAATAACAACACGGTATTATGATGCTGTAAATAAATGATAATTCTGTATGTTTGACGACAATCCTTATCTCTAAATTACTTTCACCTCTGGTCCTTTCCCCCGTTTCTTTTCAATTGCTTCTTGTCACACCCGCTTCCGGTTTGAGACAACGCATCAGCCTTTTTTTAATGACATCAGATGATATCCATTTTTGATCAGAGAAGCTAATTTTTAAAAAATGAAGTTTGAAGCATTCAACTTTTTTTCCCTTAGTATATTTTCCAAACAACTTTGATCATTTTCTCAAATATGAATTACCATTTACTCAAGTGAATGTTTTATAAGAATGTTTTTATGTAACTAAAAAAACGAGGCAAACAAAAAGTAACATTGAAGCATCTACTTGTATAGTAGGACAGGCGATAGACTATATATTCTGTCAGCAATATTTATCAAAGGTTATTACTATTAAAATTAAATGCTAATTGTAGAGTAGCTTTCGTTTCTTATCTATTTTTTAATTTCATTATCTATTTGCAAATGCGTTAAAATCATTCTGGTTGAACACAACAGTAAAATGCTAAACAATACAATGTTTTTGTTAAGTGCGGTGTAATTACAACCTTATTCAAATTTACTGAGATTTTGTTTGTTTATTTGTTTGTTTTATCAGCATAGGTATTAGCTTGTATGAATACTTACGTAAAGTTCACACACACTTTTACACACGTATGCACACACACATACATATTCAGATTTAAACACACGCACACACACTGTAACACTTACTCAATTGATCACTGACATAGTGACCTTGTGGGGAGGCGTAATTGTTGATTTCTCACCCACGCAATTATCATTGAAAGAGATACTAAATACATCCAATTGTTAATTGCAAATTATTTTTTTTGCCCTAATATGCGTGTGTGGAGGGGAGATTTTTATCCGTTGGGGAAATGACGAAATCTGAATACGTTCATTATACTCTTATATATATATACATATATATAGACATAAACTTCGCACTTCCGCAGGAAAATAATTTTTGTTCCGAAATTTCGTACTTTCAATACAAACAGTCCTCAAAATCATCCAACGATTTCTCGTTGTGCAAGTCAGTTACTTTCTGATCCCTGTTAATGCACTACGCTTAGCTATTTTGCGCTGCACCCATGATATTAAAGTTTATAATTGTTGTTTATATTTGGATTCTGATGTAATATGTCAAATATCAAATAGCGATCATCAGCTATATCAGCACAAACCTGTTTCGGGGATTAAAAACAGTACAGGCACTTTACCATGGCCTGCCCTAGCTGTGTTGATCTGACAGAATCTCCCTACCTTAATTTAACTTCATTTTTTAATCTTAAGATACTTATATTTTCTTTTGCTTGACTTCTACTCGTGTATAGTTCTTTAGATTATCATTCTTACTTTTATTTCACTATTATTTAATCAACAAATGAGATAAATTATTGGTAATTGCTTCCTCACTTTACGCCATTTTCGTCATAAGAAAGGTTTTGATATTAATAGGAACTCTCAACCTTCGGTTTGTGATGGAAACCTGTACAGTGTATTGTCGCTTAAATTTCCAGCAGTTCAGTGTTATTATAGTCAGTGGTAAACATTTAGACTGGTACCAGTTTATTCAGGCTATATAGGCTATATTGGGGATAGGTGGATTTTAAAAAATGTTTCCTGAAATTTCATTTTATATGGAATGAAGCATAGAAACTTGTTAGTCCTATAATCGCAGTGAAAAATGGGACTCGACTTGTACACAGAGTATGTACAAAACAAACGAATACAGTTTTGGCCCGAAATCAGAATCGACTTTCCTCTCCCTCCTACTACCTTCCTTCCTCTATATTTTAACCTCTCTCTATTTCAATCCATTCACTATTTTTCTCTTACGCCAGTTCTTTTTTTCTACGAACCCTCAACATTTTTTCTCAATTAGAATATCTTCACCTTCTCTTTCTCTTTCTCTTTCTCTCTCTCTTTCTCTCTCTCTTTCTCTCTCTCTCTCTCTCTCTCTCTCTCTCTCTCTCTCTCACTCTCACTTTCTACCTTTGTTTTCTCTCTTCCGTGATATCTGTTATCCATAGGTGTACGAGTCGAGTCCCTTTCCGAATTCGGGCAATTGATATTTTTTCTAGACAGAAAACAATATTTCTTTTCAAGTTACATGTAACGTGATTTGCACTAATTTTATATCGTCGATTGATTAAAAGACGTTCCACTGGAAAGTAACACTTCTGTTTTCAAATTTGGGAAAATCAAGCCCCGCCACTCTTAACCAAAGACTTCCCATACGTCCTGGCTGCCATCTTTCTCGTTATTAATGTAATCTCCACGCCGGGACGTGTCAGTTTCCGTTAAGGCCGCAGTTCAATAGCTTTCCAGCTGAAGAAACATTGTCTGTCAATCAACAACTGGGTGCTTAAAACCAAGAAATTAAGATGAAGAAAAAACCCAACTATTCCCTTCTCACCATATTTATCTTTTTCGTCCATTTTTTTAAAAATCACACGCTTGTTTTCTTTAACTTTGTTCCGTTGAATGCTTCTATGTATTAAAACAAACATATTAATGAGATACAAATAGGAGAAGAGGATTTTGCCGAAAACGAGGCTATCAGGCAATAATGACATTTTGTAATCGTGAAATTCTAATAAAAAGAAACATTTGTTTTATTTATGTTTATTTTGACGAATAACTAAAACCGCCTCGATTCATTATAATCTCAGAGTTCGCTCGTAGTTCTAAGCTGAGCTTAGTATTAGGCATGGCCATAGTCAGAGGTGTAGTCGTAAGTGGAGAGGAGCTATTTCGAAACGCCCCTGATGGAAAAGAGCCCCCGAAAGCTTTATAAATAGTTGTTCACCTACTGGTATTATACAATAAAAAAAATGTATATAGTGATGATTACTTTGTACCTTCATCTTAATTTTTCAGTGCTCTTCAAAATACCCCCTCGGGATCTAACACATTTATCCCAGCCATCCTTCCGCTTTTCAAAATAGTTTTCTTTCGGAATCGTCATCAGCTGGTTCTTCGTGTTCTCCTTAATCTCATCCGCGCTCTGAAATCTATTGAGGGGAAGTCAGTAGTCCCAGGAGGACATGGTTGGACTGGAAGATCTGAGTGATGCAATATTTTGCCAAAAACCCTACAGGAGACGTGAAGAATAGGTGGGCTCGGTCTCTGCTACGCCAATCTTTCAAGTAAGGAGGGTGGCGTAACTATTTCCAGTGGGGAAATCAGACTCAGCGAAAAGCTAAGGCCGTTTATGTTTATTTCGCTCAGATGCCATTGAGAAAGGCATGCATCCACTCACCCTCGCTCTGTCCCATCGACAGATGTCAAGACAGATGTCTTGTCACTAGCACGCCACGATGATTGACGGTATATAGAATGGGTGAGTACTTGAGGAAACCTCTCTCCAATAACTATTCTCTCTTAGCCAGGCGATAGCAGCAAAGGCTATTCCTTCCACATTCAACCTTGACAGAGGTCCAAACAATCGCTGCAAGTACTCTAGATCCAAAATGGTGTAACAGTTACCATCACAGAAAAAATCTGGTTTACATTGTTTATATCACTTTCACACTATTGTTCTAGTGGAAGGCACGAATTCAACTCTCCTTTGATTCTGTTTCATCACCAGTAATTCTGACCATGGACCTGTCAGCAGTACGCCATAATTTGCTTATATGAAGAACGCTGTGAATATCTTGGTTCTCTGTCCGAAATAGTAACAACTGAAAATTAGGGTGAGAGTGAAAATTAATCATCATATTATGGGTTCACTATATTCCATCCAATAATAAGAAATGATTAAACTCGCCATCACAGTGAATAATTGAACAACTGTGGCATCAGAATTTGAAGTCATGGAAAAAAAAATTCCATCAGAGAATAAATACGATCAGAATAAATAATGTTTATGACATCATTGGTGTTTCCCACAAGGAAACAAACATCTAAAATGAAGTAAAATAAACATCTAAATTCTGGAGAATCTCGATGTTAATAATAAACCCAACAAAATAAGGCCCCAAGAGGTCAAAAAAGCTTTTTTCTAACACTGAAAAAAAACCTTTTTAGAAAGGGTCTAGTGGAGTAACGATGCGACTTTTCCAGTCTGTAAATAAAACAGTATGGCCAGGAACCTTGGAACACAAACACATAGACAGATACAATCACATAAACAAATGCAAATGTAAAAAAAAAAAGATAGAACCCCTCGCCATTTTTTTTTATGGCTACTGAGTTCAAATATATTAGGTATAACAAGAATGAAGAAAAAGTTAACAAGGGGAAATTGCCTCGATAAGCAGTACCACAGATGGAATTAAACATTTTTGCATTTAACAAAGATGAAGTTGGTGACAAATGTTTTCGACTCCTGTTGTATTTGGTGATAAAATAATACATCTTCCCGATAGTCACTTATGGAGTTGAACCATGGAACCTAACCAAAAGATTGACCCTCAAACTGAGAACTATGCAACGTTCATAGGAGATAATCATGCTCAACATAACATGGGAACTTCATAAGATGGAGATATTTATAAGAGGGGAAAAAACAATCCTAGATATCACAGAATCCATCAAAAAACTCAAATGGCAATGGACTAGTCATGTTGGAAGAATGTCAGACAATCGCTGGACATCACGACTCGCTACGTTCTGTGATCCCCAGTGACCAACAAAATATAAGATGACGTGATGAAGTAGACGAATTCAAAAAAGTATTGGCCCCGTAACACCCCGGATAGAGAGGTCTGGTGATAATTGGGAAAGTTCTGTGTCCAACGATGGATGCTAAAAGGCTGCAGATGATGAATTATGAAATCTGAACGGAAACTTTGGGGTCAGGCAAGCAAGGATGGGCAAAAATTCAGTTACCAACGTGGACATGAAAGCCATAATTTGAATGCATTGATTAATATTTACGAAGTTTCGTTACTTTTGAGCTGTTGATAAGGATATTCTAGGCAGGTAGGACAAGGGACACCACTTCGGGTGCTTGTCGCCTGTAAGTTTATTTCATACACTGCAAATGAGCCGAGTAAGAAATAATGTGATATGCAGAGCCCAAGCAGGGACGGTTGGAGCTGTTGCCAGCGTAAGGAGACTACTTATTTATTTAGACAGCCAGACATTCCCCAACTGGGAAGTTGGCGTAATCTGATCTCCCTTACTCTATTCAGTAAAAGCCAAGCTTAGTGAATATCAATAATGTCGCTTAGAGACTAAAAAACGGTCTTCGGACCACCTGTGTCCAACTAGACCTTTCAATTGCTTGGCTCCTCAACTGGACACTTAACACCACCAAACGCTCAACCGTCCCTGCCTTCGACTCTGAAGGCTTAATGCCAGTACCGCCCCGATATTTATTCAAGAACCCTAAGTCCTTATGCGTAATAAGTAACACGGATGTTTCGTTTGATAAAAGTGTCCAAATATCGTCGTGTACGGAAATTGTGTTGTGTTTGTTTTATTTTCCATAAGACTACTTCAAAACAATGAACAAGAGATAGCTGACATAATGGGAGATAACTCGGTTGTTAAAACATGAGACTGATGGTCACAAGGTTTTATACTCGATGCTAGGCAAACAAAATTCGGGTTGAATCAAATTTTAACATGAAATATCGTTCTTTTGCCTTGTATCTACCGTACCAAAATAAAGGTGCTGGGGACGAAGTGGGTTTGACGACACTAACTAATCATGACCAAAATGCTAACATTGCTTTCAAGAGATTTGACAAAAAATGGCTAGAATCGCAAACTAGACAAAAAATGGCTAGAATATCAAACTAGACAAAAAATTGCTAGAATCTCAAACTAGACAAAAAATGGCTTGAATCTATCTATACTGATAGCAATACACGTGCACTGGTGGGGGTCGGGGGCTTCTGTACCTACCCTTTTTTTCTTTATATCAAAAGTGTCCTTGTAGTCAAAATTAAAAGTATATATTTTAATAGAAGACACGACAAAAATTTCTCTTCCAACTATATATATATATATATATATACATATGATTAATAATTGTGTCATCCACAGACAGCTGTTTCGTTGTAATACAACTCTTCAGTGTGGCTATAGACCATCCGTTATCCCAACAAGTACCACGAGGCTTCAGACCCGGAAGCTGGTATCCTACCGCTGAGCCACAGAACTGGACAGTCAGGAAGGCTGAATTTAGGCGATGTATTCTATTTTTACTTAAATCCCCCCCATCCACCAGAATGCTCTATTCTTACACATGAGCATTGCATATATATATATATGTATATGTATATATATATATATATATATATATAT
This sequence comes from Thysanoteuthis rhombus, assembly GCA_963457665.1. Lineage (NCBI taxonomy): Eukaryota > Metazoa > Mollusca > Cephalopoda > Oegopsida > Thysanoteuthidae > Thysanoteuthis > Thysanoteuthis major. Next base: position 14,610,033 of record OY735217.1, read on the forward strand.
ATGTATATATATATATATATATATATATTTCTTCAAATATTGAATCCGGCGTAGATGGGTACTTCAGCCAGTAATTTCATATGTTTCTGCCAAGTGTTGAAAAAGAACCCCGTGAGATTGTGGCTTTTGATTTCTCCAGCTATTACATAGAACTACATGGTAATTGAAAAAAAATTAAAAACGGAAAGAGGAGAAAAAAGAAAGGAATTAAAAAAGATGGTTGATCGCTTAATAGAAACCATGACGTGACCGATGTCTTTCGGCAGCATGTCGTGTTGGGATGATCAATCAAAAAGTTTTGAAAATGAGCGATCAATGAATAAGTTAAGTCTTTTGTTGAATCACTAAAAAGTCCAAATTTCAAAAAAAAAAAAAAAGGAAAAGAAAAACAAGCGTGACCGCAGCCTGACACAAACTATTGGGTCAATAATAAGCATAAACTTATATTGTAAATTGAGCCCCTCTCTAACATCTCTTTTTGGAAGGGTTAAAAAACAAAATATTTATTATAGACATTAATAAGGAGTAAATCTTCGAATTTCGAACTTTCAAGCCTCATTGGCACAGCCAGTATAAATACATAGATAGCCAGCCAGCCAGCCAGCCAACCGTACAAACTTAAAAACTGAAGAAGCCGATGTTGATATTGATTATGTTGACAGTTTTGGTTGATGGTTTCTAATGAAGTAAAATATGCCAATCAGACTAATGTGTGGAAGAGAAAGAGGAAAGGAAGATGCGTAAATAAGAATAAGAGGAATGAAGGAAGGCAGTGAAGTCGTGAAGAAAATGTTGGGAAGAGGAAAGGGAAACATTTAGAGGAGAAGAGATCGTAAGAAGGAGAGTAAGGTGAAGAAGAGGGCGAAGAAGAAATTGGAAGAAGAAAGAAGGGGGACAAGTGAAGAGGCAAGAGAGGAAAGGGGAAAAAGATTAGAAGAGGAGGAACAGTGATTAGGAAGAGGATGGGGAGGATGAAAAGATATTGAAGAGATATAGACGGGGAAAGGAGGGAGAAAAATAAATTTTGTTGAAGATGAAGAGACAACGAAAGAAGAGGTTAGTAATTGAGGAAAGAAAAGATAAATACAAGAGCAGAAATAACGGAAGATCTTGAAAGAAAAAAGTAAAACGGATGTGACTGGGGATTTTGGTGAATATGAGGGCCCGGTGTCTTAGCTCCTTGGGGAACTCCTCTCGACATTTAGTGAGATTTGTCCGTAGAAGTGGAGTAGGAGAAGTACTGCGCATAAAGCTTTTGGGCTCCCTCCTTTTTAAAGAGCCCTGCACCCACCCACTTTAAGCTATGCCTTCAGGAAGAGACGAACAAAAATGAAGAGTAGGTTTAAAATAGGAAAAATAGAGAGGGAGAAGAAAAAAGAAAATAGAGATAGAAAAGAACCAAAGGAGATGATGGGAAAATATGGAGATAGACGGGGGAGATGAGAAAGTGGTCAAACAAAGCGAATAGGAACAGGAGCTGTAGAAGAGTAACTCTGAAAATACGACATAGAGAAGAGAATACAAGAGAAAATGAAGAACATGATACTGATGCTTTTAATGATGATTAGTAAGAAAATAAGAGTGAAAAGGTTTGCAGGCAAAGAGGTTGAGCGAAAAAGGAGGGAGTAAAAGAGCAATTGGCAAAGAAAGAAAAAAAGAGAAAAAAAATAAAGAGAAAGAAAGAAAGTAGAGAGAAAGGAAGGAAGGAAAAAAAAGAATATTCCAAGGACAGATCTGGTAAATCACCAAGTAGAAACGGTCATGTGATTAGCGTCTTTTGGCAGCATGTCATGTTGGGCGTGATCAGCGAAAAATTGGAAAAGGGGCGATAAGTTAGTCCTCTTATCCTTTTTTGCATCGCTAAAATGTCTGAAATTTTCCAAAAAATAGCTCCATTAGTATGGCCTGTACACATACATGCATATATTCATACATAGCCAGCTAGCCAGCTATGCAGAATCACTTAAAACATGAAGAAACCTGTTGACAGTTTCAGTTAACGGTTTCTAATAGGACAACTGCCGATGAAGATGTTAGTCTGATAAGGATGGCGCGGAACTTCGCGAAGTTTTACGATTCTTTGACCCATGAGATTGTCCATGTTCGAGTGAAGAAAGATGGAAGTAGAGATTTCGAAGAGGGCACTTGACTAGAGGTGACGTAAGGTTAACAGACTCTGACGTCATTATGTGTGCCTAGGTTTGGGGTATTTGTCTTTTTATTTATGGGTTATATAGGGGTCCGTAACCCGGTGTTTATGGACCTGTTGTGCACCTTTGGCGTGCCAAGCAGTCGTAAAAAGAGGCTTTTATCTGCTTGCTCGTATCGTTGACAATCAACGCGATTGTATTCTACTATTAACGTATTTATTTTTTATGTTGGTCGGACTATGTTTATATGCATCTCTGTCTGTACGTGTAACTCTCTCTCTCTCTCTCTTCCCCCTCTCTCTCTCTCTCTCTCTCTCTCTCTTATCTACGTATTACACACTTTTCAGACACGTACACACTTTTGATGTACATAAGTTTTCTCTCGATCTTACCAAAGGTCTTTTCCTCATTTAGCTCATTCTTACGAAAATCTTTTTTCGCATCCACCTCTCTCTCTCTCTCTCTCTCTCTCTCTCTCTCTCTCGCTGTGCATGTGCACAGTTTTCATATATGTACACACTCTTGTTTCATCACAATAAGTTCCTTTCTCTTGTTCTTATTCAAAAAAAAAAACTTTTATTATTTTCTTGGGTTCTTACGAATATCCTTTTTCGATTCTTCTCGTTCTCAAAAGAATTTCTTTCATGTTTTTTCAAGTTCTTACAAAAATCTTTTTCCCGTTTTTCTCGTTTTTACCAAAGACTTTTTACCGTTATTTTTTCTTGTTCATACAAAAATATTTTTCCCTTTTTACTCGTTTTTGAGAAACTCTTTTAACCGTTTTTTTCCTTCTTACCCAGAACTTTTTTCTCCTTTTTTTCTTGATCTTAGGAAAACCATTCCCCTTTCTTTTCTTGCTCAAACTAAAAATCGTCTTCCTTTTTTTTCCTCGTTCTTCCGAAAATCTTGTTACCGTTTTTCTCGTTTTTGCGAAAATATTTTTTTGTTTTTCTCGTTCTTACCGAAAACCCTTTTTCTCAATTTTACAAAAATCTCCCCACCCCTTTTCCTTGTCCTTACTAAAAAAAAAACTTCTTATCGAAAATCGTTTCCCATTTTTTTTCCTCATTTTCCTTCGTTATTCCGAAAATATTTTCCCCATTTTCCTCGTTCTTACGAAAATCTTTTCCCCATTATTTTCTCGTTTTTACGAAAACCTTCTTCTCTTTTTTCATCCTTCTTACAAAAATCTCTTTCTATCAATCTATCAATTTCTTTATAGATTTATCTTTCTATCTATTTCATTCTGTTTATATCTATTTCAGTCCATTCCTATCTATCTATCAATCCGGCAACCCATTGTAATTTTTCTCTTTCTCTCATCAGATTGGTTAAAATAAATTAAAGAAAGCTCTCATCTATCTATATATCTATTCGTATCTATCTATCTATCTATCTATCTGTCTGTCTTCCTATCTCAGCCTGTTCATTTTTGTCTCGCTGTTCATATCTATCTATCTATCTATCTATCTATCTACCTATCTATCTATCTAGCAAGCCCACCATAAATCTTCTCTTTCTCTCATCAAATCTGTCAAAACTGTCTCCTCCTTGAAAGATGACAGAAGAGTTACTCTTATCTTTTTTCCTCTCTCCCACCGTCTTAATTCTTTCTCTTTCTCCTACGTCTTTGTTTGTCTGTTTCTTTCTTTCTTTCTTTCTTTGAGAGGCAAAATACAACTCCCAACTTAACGCCATCCACTTTAACTAAAGAGTCAAGGATGACACCAGTAATACAGTATCTGTCTTACGTGACTGTGAGCAGACACCAGAGGCACTTTTTGAAAAAAAACAAATTGGCAGACACACTGCGACCATTATTCTACAGGTCCCTGTTCAACCTTCAAGGAAATAAACAGACAGATGCTCAGAAAAAGCCTCATATATATATATATATATATATATATATATATATATATATATATATATATATATATATATATATATATATATATATATATATATATATAGTTTGAAAAAAGATAATTTCTGTCTCATCGCAAGAACTTAACACCGTTTCTCTGTTCTCAGTCTTGGGGATCCCACGGGGATCAACGTGTCTTTCTCGTTGTAATGATGATAATAATAATAATAATAATAATGACGATCATGACGATGATGATGATACGAATTGATGATAGAAGAGGCGATTGCTGGATTAAAGTGCTAGTGGTCACAGTCAGAAAACAGCATACATTTGGGTACGCAGAGTACGCTTATCATAGAGCAGGTCTGTGTCAATGGCAATCGTTACCTGGTTCGATCCTCGTCGACTTCCCCGAAATTATGTTATGCTTAGCAAATATCCCATTGATGTACACAAATGGCTGGATGTTAAAACAAAGGAAGTTTCTCATCGGGAATGGAGCTGCTTGTTGAACACTATCATCATTCCGTCTGGACGGTAATTCCCCTTCAAGAATTAGTAGCTTTTTAAAACTCATTTATGTTTCTACTAGCTGAAGTACTCATCTACAACGAGTTTAAATATTCAAGAAGTAAGAAAAAAAGAACTAAACCTTTCAGACTTATGAAATGCCTTTTAAAAATGTTTTCCCTTCACTTTTGACCCCTTGAAGGGAAAAAGTTTCCCTCCCTTCACTCCAAATCCTAGATGGGAAAAAAGTTTCTCTTCACTTTTGATCCTCTGAAGAATTACATATAAACCTAAAGAGTTACATGTAACCATAAAATAAGTATATACATGTTTGCATATTTATTGAACGGGGGTCCACATCAATATTATAGTTACATTATAGATAGAACCCACCTCTAAAAAAATTTTTTATAGATTTTGATTATGATCTGACAGACACAGACAGGTGGTGTGACCCATTTCGCTTATATATACAGATAGTCTATTTACCAGATGGATTACCCGTAAGTTCCTTGATCTACAGAGGCATCATTGTTTACAAAATCAAAATATATATTCATTTTGACCGTCCGGAAACTATTCATATATCAGATCCTGGACTAAATCCTTTAAAAAAATATAATCATTCAACAATACTGCTTTTCAAGTTTCCTCTATGAACGAAATCTCGTTATATCAAAGCTTAATATTAAAGCCACTAGACGATCACAATCATTAAAGGAAGAAAAAACAAAACGTTACTATTGCTTGCCGGTCACCGGAATTTCCCGCTTAAATTTGAACCTCTTATTAAGGAATCAACTCATTGTTTAATAAAAGCAATCAGTCAGACAGTCACACTTGTTTATGATTTGGATCACGGAAGTCTTTGCTCGTGTTACATTTCATCACTTTTCTAGCAAATTCGTAATAATTTAAAGCCTAGTATTAAAAAATAATAATAAGGATTTTAGGTACATAAATATGGGTTATTTGGGAAGCTTTACCATCTAAAATTTTCATCTCAAAGGTACCAGAATGTTGAGCAGTAACAGATCGTCTTACATTGTTGTTCGGAGCAAATGCAACTACAGATATGAAACTTAAGCCACTGATTTACTCAAAATTTTTAGAAAAGGGTTGTTCATTATACATGAAAGTAAACTGTATTTTCAATAGGTGCAAATTTCATGCAATAAGTAACGGCCCCGAAGGAGAGTATATTAATAATTATTTATATCTTAATCCACACTATATTTATGTTTCCAAATAAATTGGAGCATCAGACAGAATTTTCGTTACAAAAAAATAGTAATTTATTTACTAAAACACCTTTCGTATCAGCTAACCTATCAATCTACTCACTTCGTAACTAGAGACAATCATTGAATCTGTGATTGCTACGGGGCGGTTAATCACTTGTATCTAATAATGGAGTTCATGCCATTTTAATAATGCTTACAAAAGATATTTCTCGGCAAATTCCAATGTATACCATTATTTAGTCCTGACCTAATCCTCCTATACTGGACAGGCTTACAGTCTATCATTCTGGAAACACCTGTTCTAATCTGATGTTGGACAGTTGCGTTACGACCCTACGATGAATACCACTGCTGATTTCTCACCTCCTTACAACCTTTTCTATCACATAGGTATTGAACTTATGACCACCAGGTATATTGCATACGTTTAATCTATGCTAATATACCTTAAGTCAAACGTTTTGATTGTAACGCTGAACATTAGTGCACTAGTTCGAATAAATCGGTGTACAATCTCACTACAATTGCAAAAGTCTGTGTGTGTGTGTGTGTGTGTGTGTGTGCGTGTGTGTGTTCGTGTGTGAGCATGTGTATGCTGATATGCACCCGATATATTAATCAGTACCCAAGGCTTTGGTGTGTCATTGTTTGGGTCAGCAGTTCTCGAGAAATCCAAATTAAAACAGGCCCGGTTAGCCAATCAGTGTAAACTGTCACGTGATCTACGTCTTCAGGCAACATCATTTTCTAATCGCTGTAAATACCGTTTTGCTACTGAATCATTTTTTAATTCACATTGCCACTTCTAATTTGACTTTTGAAGTGACTTACAAAATCAGAATGCGATAGATTCTGATTTTCCAGATTTTAAAGCCAATCAGAAAGAGGAAAGTCTGACCCCTTTCACAACAAGCGCATTGGAAAGGGAATCGCACTTGTAATGATGATTCCTGATAAATCTATGCAGATACGATGACTTCGTCTTATTTTGTAGCTGAAAAAGTCTGCTATCAAATTATTGGAAATGCATAAAATAAACGCTTATATACATAAGGTCAAACATTTTGATTGTAACGATGAACATGAGCGCACTAGTTCGAATAAATCCGTGTCTCACTACAATCGAAAAAGTGGGGGGGGGGAGTAAAAAGGACTTAGGTCCAAAACTTGAAATTTCGCTTTTCTGTCTTGTGTCAGCCATCTTGATATAGAATGTACCAAACTAAATTAATATGCATAATTTTTTGAGGCTATTTTTGAAAGGATAATCTTAACAAAACATGCATTGTCCATTGACGCAGCTTCGACTAAATTCCGAAAGCAAAGTAATAAATTATGGTCATATTAGGCCCCGAAAAATTCAGTAAGGAGCAGGTTAACGTTTAGAATGGCGAATTTGTTTTTCAGTTTGTTGAAAACTTTGGGTTTTTTATTTATCTATCGGTGAAGGTAGTCATGTGACTTCTAAGTCTACTTTCACATATTGTGCACCACCATGACTCAAAAGTCCTTTGGACCATCAACTTTTGGTGTCCAAGGACTGTTAATTGCACCAGCAATCAAGAAACTAAAATCATTCAAATCAACGGACATAGAACACTTTTTATACCTAATTTAATGATTCAGAATTAATCAAAATAAAGCGACAGTGAAGAAGGGTGATAACCAATGCATCCTCCCAATAGTCACTTATGGAGCTAAAACATGGAACTTAACCAAGAGACAGATCTGCAAATTGAGAACCATGCAACGTGCATATGAAAGAATTATGATGAGCCTCACATGAAGAGACCATTAGACAGTCCAGTACATCAGGGAAAAGACAGGAGTCAGGGACATCATAGAATCCATTAAAAATCTCAAATGGCAACGGGCTGGCCATGTTGCAAGAATGGCAGTCAACCGATGGACATCGCGATTCACGACATGGATCCCTCAAGATCACATGCGCAACCGAGGCCGATAGAATATTAGATGGAGAGATGAACTGGACAAATTCAGAAAATACTGGCTCCATGACGCCCATGATAGAAAAGTGTGGTGAATCCTGGGGAAGGTGTATGTCCAACGAAGGACGTTAAAAGACTACTAATGATGATGATGATAATGATGATGATGATGATGATGATGATTTCCGAAACGATAATCAGACAAAGAATCACACCCTCCAACCAAGCTTAGGTCGCACTTACGATTTGTCGCCGATTGGATTTCATCAGATCGCCGAGTCCATTTGAATATATCGGTGATCAAATGCAACATGTTCTCACGGCTTTAAAAACCGTCTATTATAGTGTGTGCGATCCAATCGTAGCGATAGGACTGGTGCCCTTTCTAATGAGGAGAGAAGAAAGTATTTTACGTCAGTTACTTTTCAAAGTTTAAAAAAATCAAAATAAGAATAATCACGATAAATCTTCGCCTAATTATAATTGTCTATTTTCCCATTTCTATATTGTTTTCAGGAAAATTCGTGTGTTTATATTATTTATGCCTCATTTTTGGACGTAAAACTATGACATTGATTTACCACTTTTTTGTAAAACAAAAAAAAGGCGTTTGATGTAGCCATCCTTATTCTGAATTAATTGAATAAAACCTCGAATAAATCATAACTATCTTTTTGTTTATATATTATGGTCATGTGAGGCCAGACTTTTCTGTAGCTCTATATCCTGGGCGCCAAGTTGCCAGAACACTCTAAACTTGTCTAGTTCATCACACCATTTTATTTCCTGCTGGACACAGTTACACATATTAAGTATTCGCTGCCTATTCTGATTCCTTCATTTTCCCTGTCTAGATTACGAAAAAAGACTGTGAACGGTTTTATGAGCTGGTATTTCATTGTCTTACCCCTTATTTGAGCTGAAAGGGCTCAGAGTCATTATGTGACAAAGTAGTGTCAGTTGATTTGTTGCAATACCCTGACATATACAAGGTCTACACCTTGTTGTACGATTGCATCAATGACCTTTGGGTTTTACATTGAGTCGAACGCCTTCTTGAAATAAGCAATTGCCACAGCTGGTGGCTTTTTTATATTCTGCTGCTGTCTCTTTTAGTTGATCTACCAAATGTAGATAATTGATAGTCGAGTAGCTTCTCCTGAGGCCAGCTTGTTCCCGTGGTTGATTATCATCTAGCGTTTTGGTTGTCCTGTTGGTGAACACATCGATGAAAAGGTTGTATAGATGCAGGTGAGTAAGCTCATTGGTCTATGATATTTGTTTATCGGCGGCGATAGTTTAATCGGATCATAGTGCGACCTAAGCTTAGCTGGACGAAAGGTGGACGAAAGATCAATCAAGATTCTCCATCAGAAGATCCGTAAAAGAACAGAGAAGAAAGACCTCGGAGATATAAATCAATTCTATGGCCAGTTAAAGAAACGCTGCATGACCAACGTAAGACCGTTCTTACCGTCCTATGCAGAGATACAAATGTTGCAATAGAGTAGTAAAACAAGAAAGGACAAGTCAGGGATATAGGATTTTTTGAAAAAATGGCGAACAAGATATTTGATGCCCAAGAAGGAACGGCTCTTCTATACCCAGTGTAAAGGCAATGATGGTGATGATGATGATGAGAAGGAACTTTTTTGCGGCCCCAGTTTGCTTTGATCTGCTTGTAAAAATTCCATGCGGATGATGAAACGAAAGTTAAGTGAGCATGAAAATGTTGATGGTGCCATCTGAGCACTTCAGTCATTTTCAAATTAGTCGGAGATTTATGATAGGATTTTTTTTTCTGCTAATAAACAAAATAGTGACAGTCAATCCGCGAATGTTGCTGTCGTCTGGAGCTTTCTTTTTATTTTATTATTTTGTAACTTTATTTTCATATTACCAATTGATAATTACAGAAGAATAGAATTGGGGTAACACCCTTATCGGATGACATCTCCAACCACCTAACAATATATATATATATATATATATATATATATATATATATATATATATATCTCAGTGAGTGCTAATGAGCAAGATGATTCGTTTTACACTTTCTACCACCTAGCGGAACAAACGCTCTCTTCTTACCTATTCTTTCTCTTTTTTTATATGTTTCTTGAAACCCCCATTCCTTTTTTCTTTCTTTCTTTTTCTTCCACCCTCCTCTCTTTACCGTTCCCACCCACCACTTCTTAAACACACTTGTATCCCCACACGCATACACTCGATCATAAAGAGAAAAGCGGTGGGGTCAAGTCAACGATATCTTTTGCATGTATCGTAATCCAATTTGTAAAGTTGTAAGACTCAGCAACAGATGTGACCGATGAAGACATTCTTCTCTCTTTCATTTCAACTTACTTTCCTTCTCCCTTCTTTTTTTTTTCTTTTCGTTCCTTGCTTTTTTTTATTTCTTAGTTTCTCTCTTTCGTTCTATCCACTTTCTTTCTCATCCACCCTTTTCTTCCTTTCTTCCTTTCTTTCTTTCTTTCTTTCTTTCTTTCTTTCTACTCGAATTTCTCTTTCATTTTTTCTCCTGCCTTCTCCGTCCTTCATTCTATTTTCCCTCTTTCTTTTCTACCCATTTAATCGTTTCTTTCTTTCTCCCTCCACCCACTATCTATTTTTATTTTCTCTCTTCTGCACGTACTTCTCTTTTCTTAATATCTCCCTCTCGTCTTATTTCTCCTTTACTTTGCCTTTCCCTTCTTCTTCTCGTAACCTCCTACTTTCTCTTATTTCTAAGTCTCTCTCTCTTTTTCTTCATTCCCACTATTTCCCTGACTTTCTTCCCCACCCCATCTTTTTCTTTCTTTTCAACCTTCTCTTCTCTCTCACCATTTATTTCCTTTCTTCCTCTACCTTTCATTTTATTTACTTTATCTCTGCCTCCTCCCTCTACATTCCTTCATTTTCTTTCTTAGCTTTTTCTTCTCCACTTCCTTCTTTTTAGTCTTTGTTCCTTCTTCTCCTTTTTAAATCAGCATTTTAATTCTTTCTTTTCTTTTTTTTTACAATTCGTTTTCCCGTCTTTTGTACTTTATTAGTTAGTTCTTTCTTTTCTTTCTTTATTTCTCCCTTGTCTACTTTTTTTTCTCTTCACTCTCTCCTTCCTCCTCTCTGTTTCGCGTTCTCCCTTGACTTCCCATTTTCTTTCTTTCTTTCAATGTTTCTTTCTTTCTCTCTTTCTTTATTTCCTTCCCTATTTTTTACCTCTTGGTCTTTCGCTGTTTGGTTTATTCTTTCTTTCTTTTCTATCCATTTTTCTTTCTCGCTTTTCTTTCCCTATCTTTCTTTTCTTTCTCTGTTTCTTTCTGCCTTCCTTTCTTTTTTATTTTCTCTCTTTCTCTTTATTCTTTTCTTTCTCTTATGTATACTCCTTTTTCTTTTACCTTTTACTTCTTTTGCTCTTTTCCCTTTCTCTCTACCCATTTTTCATTCTTTCTTTCTTTCATTATCTTTCATTTTTTCTTTCTTTCTCTCTTTCTTTCTTTCCCTTTCCTTCCACGTCAAGTTATCAATTATCACTACATCTTAGCCAAATTCATTTTTTTGTGCTTTCAACTTCCCTTCCTCTACGAACTTAATTCTGTCAACGGCTTCATCATCCTCACACCCGACCACCTCCACCAGCCCCACCGCAATCAACCTTACAGATTCCTTTCTTGTTCACCTATATCCTCATCAGATACTAATTTATCCTCATCTTTGTTCTACGTCTTTGCCCAGTCATCCGTTTCAAACCATCCATTTTCCCTTTTCTTTAATCACTTGTTTTTTGCTTCGTTTATGGCGATTCCATTTATTTTTTTTTTATATATTTCTTTTCTTCTGCTTTTTTTTTCACACCTAACTTTATCACCATTTCATCTCAACTTTTTCATGCCCCCTTTTTCCTTTTTCTCTTTTTACCTTTCTTCCCACTTCTTTCATTTTCCTTTCCTGTTCTTTTTTCCTTCCTTTTCTTTCTTCTTCTTCTTCTTCTTCTTCTTCTTCTTCTTCTTCTTCTTCTTCTTCTTCTTCTTCTTCTTCTTCTTCTTCTTCCCGCTTTTCTTTTCTATAATTTTCTTTGACCTTTCTTCACGATCTCTTAATTCTTATTCTTATTGTTCTTCTTCCTCTTCTTCTTCCTTTTCTTCTTCTTTCACTTCTAAACTTACGCCTATTTTTAATTCTTCCATAGCTGCTTCCTTTTCTTGTTCCTATTTTTTATTTTTTCTTCCCGAGCTTTTTTCCATTTCTTTTTATTCTTCTCATTTCTCTTTCGTCTTCTTTATGTTCATTTACTGTCTTCCTATCTCTTTCTTCATTTACCTTTTCATCAACCCCTCTCTCTTCTTCCATCGCCCTTTGGTCTCCTCTTTTTATTTCTCCCTTTCAACCTCCCTTCTTGCCTATTTCACAATGTATTTTTCATTACTTTATCTTTCTCTTTCTTTCTTCTCGTCTTCATTATCTTCTTTTATCTGCCCTTTTCCCTTCGTCAATTCTTTTCATTCGTCTTCTTGTTCGACTTTCCTCAGTCAGTATTCTTCATCTTATTTCCCGACTCTCCCTCTCTCTAACTCTATTCTGCTTTTCTTTTCTTTTCTTTTCTCTTCTTCTTCTTCTTCTTCTTCTTCTTCTTCTTCTTCTTTTCCCCTTCAGCCTTTTCATTTCTTATCACCTCTTCTTTTCCCTCTTCCTTTCTCTCCTTCTTCCTCCTCTTTTCTCTTCTCTTCTCTATCTCATTTCCTCCTTTCTCTCCTTTCCTCGGCCCTCTTTCTTTTTTCATCTTCCTTTTATACCTACCCTTTCCTCCTCTTCCTCTTGTTCTCATCTTACATGTCCCTCTTTTCTCTCACCGGTTCTCTTCTCTCTCACTCTTTTTTCATTCTTAAATATCTTTCTATCATTCTGTTCCATTCCCTTTATTATACCCCGTTTCCTTCCTTCTCTCCTGTTCCTCTTTCTTCTTTTCTTCTTCATTTTCCCACTCTTTTACC
>OY735217.1:14627743-14710243 GCA_963457665.1 Thysanoteuthis rhombus
ATGGTACAAGACTGTGAAAAGTGACACACCTACACACACATATATATGTGTGTGTGTGTGTGTGTATTTGTGCATATTCATGCTTTTAATTTGACATGGCTTCATAAAGTTGCAGTCGATATATATATATATATATATATATATATATATATATATATATATATATATATATATATATATATATGTGTGTGTGTGTGCGTGTGTGTGTGTGCGTGTGTGGTGTGTGTGTGAGTACTGGGATGCATATATGCATAGATATTTGGCGTATCCATACATGTATATTCCATTTACATTTGGAGTTATATATCCATAGGTGCACCTGTGTGTTTTTTGCGTGTGTTGTGGTGTATGTGTGTGCTTGTGTGTGTATGTGCTTGTATGTATGTATGTGTATATGTGTATGTGTGTGCATGTGTGCGCGCCCATAATATCAGATTTATTTCCCACGATTAACAGTTGGAAAGTAGGCGTAAATTAACGACTTACAAGATAAATCTCGTCGCAAAGTAGTAATTTGTCAAATCTCTGGCCGGTCGCCGGTTGTCCTACAAACGGAATTGCATTTCACAGGAAAGAAAGTCTTTTGGCCAATCGTCTTAATTCTTAATTTCGACACCTTGTCAAAAAATGGCTGATAGCTCCGTTCGTATTATGAAACATTTACTGCGCATTTCTACAGCCAAACCCAGGATTTGCCAGAAAAGGAACACTTATGGTTTAAAGATGTTTGAATATTATTTTCTTTATTTTTCAAAAATAAACCATTTTGTATAAACAAGCGATTGGATTTTTTTTGTCGGTGACACAGCATGATTTCCCTTTTTTTTTATGTCGCAGAAGTTTTTTTTCTTGGGTTAGTTCCCACACCTCAGAGTTGTGGCGGGTTCCACTTTGGAGAAGAAAAATCTGTTAGGGCATTAACTAAATTCGAACGCATATCCATGAATGAATAATTACTTGTATACGTATATGAGCAAGTGTATGTGTGAACGAGTATTTATAGAGAGGGTGTCCCAAAAGTAGAGTCCAATTTGCCCCAAAACATTTTATTGATGCAATAAACAAACTTCAGATCTTATAAACATATATAGATGTATGCAACGTGTCACATGTACTTGAATGTACTGGGAAAAAGGGTTCTTTTTTTTATAGCACTTAATTGCACCACTGAGCCAGCATCAAGGATTGAATAAAACTAATAAGAAAATTGGTCATTAGATTTGGTATGACCATTATCAGAATTAAAAAAAAATTATATTCTCCGATGTGACCGGCTGTTCTATCCGTTTGCTAGTGTTGCCGAGAAGAAATTTTTTCTTACACCAGTGGAGGTCTGAATTTGCAATTCATGGCTGTATCCTCTAGTTTTGCCATAGATTGTCAAGGCAATTCGAGCAATGAACGTCAGTATCCACTATGTGCACATTGTTCCAGATTCTATAGACTTCAAATAGGTTAGCTCGTTTCTGGATTTTTTTTTATTTATCAGTGTGAGATATATTTCCTAGTCTCGGAATGATCTTGGTGGCTCACCTCTCTCTCTCTCTCTCTCTCTCGCTCTGGCAACTGAGTTGTATTTCATGTGAGAAAAGGATATGCAAAAAGCAAACTCCAGATGGGGACATACCAGATATCTATGAAGTAGAGGGATGCTCTCCTCATCAATGTACTTGAATGAATGTCGTGTGGAGCCGAGTGTTCTGTTTGTTGTATTCACTCTGTTTTATACAGGCGCAGTAAAGCTGAGTGAGTTATCTACGCCAAGATCTTTCTGCACTGTAGATTCCATCAATGTATGTAATATATAACTGGTCGGGATGAAATTGCATCTGCATGGATTGGGTCCATCGCTGTAATGTGCCGGGGTCCCCCAAGAGGATGTCTCCAGATTCATCGAACGTTAATGGGGAGAAGATTTTTGTGTCATCAGCAAACATACTTATGAAGGTATGAATATCCTTTGGTAGATCGTAATGTGACTGCCGTCCAATACAATGCATTCGGATGTCGACGTTGATGGTGGCAATTCTTTCCTCTATACTGGTTTTCAATTCTTGTTTGGTAGATGTTTTTTTGGGGTTTTTTTCTCAGCATACACCATGTTCTTTGGGACTCCATACAGACAAAAACCTACTGGAGTGGTCAGGTGATCTCGCAGGCCATTCGATAGCACCAAGCCGTTGTTTGTATGTGCGTGTGTGTGAGTGCATGTGTCTTTGTATTGATTTTACTTAATCATTCCTGTTTCCGTATGCACGGGTAAATAATCGATCAATCAATCAATCAATATATATATATATATACAGAGAGAAAGAGAGAGAGAGAGAGAGAGAGAGAGAGAGAGTGGATTCAGTTTAATTGGACCGAATAGGGATCAACGATTTTGGAACCAATAATCGGCTGCTCCAATTTTTTTCGGGGATTAGGGGTTAAATCACAAGCTAAAAATATTCAGTAGCATTGCTGCTTGGTCCAAATACACGGCACATTGGTCATAATAAACGAAGCAATTTATCGATGATCACATAAGTTTAAATCGGTACTTTGAAGATTGGTCCAGATGTGCGGCTTGTCCTAGGAAATGTTTTTTTTATTAAGCGGAACCCTCTAAAACGACTTCAGAGACTAACAGACATGGTGCTACTAGGAAACTAACGTGGATTTCACTACATGGCACTCGATGACCTGACCATTTTCTCTAACGCCAATTTGAGAAAAATTATAACCTGTAGAATATTTTCAACGGTGTTGTTTCCACATGATCACGAGGATGAAGTGCCCTCTTCATTTCTTGTGGGTTGTTTTTTTTTTTTTTTTTTTTGTTAATGCCTGATGATGACACAATAAGGTTGATGAGCTCTGAGACGGTTCTGAGACATAATAAGCTCTGAGACAGAAGAGAACAGACATGGCACAATCAGGTGGATAAATAGACAGCTTAGAGACTGAGGGAGAAAGGAATAGACCGATATATATATATATATATATATATATATATATATATATATATATATATATATATATATATAGAAAGAGAGAGAGAGAGAGAGAGAGAGAGATGGATAGATAGATAGATAGATGGATGAATAAAAATAAATTTAGATCAACAATCAGACTATAATTTTACGTACGCAGATCCATGAATAGAAAGAGATACACATATACGCATACTCGCATACATGCATACATACACGCTCACACATACACACATACAAATACTTACACACATACTAGCTCATATATACAGACTTAGATGTACACATGTACACTTACTTACGCACTCACGCATACACCGTACATACTTGCACATACACTCGCATATATAGATACACATACTTGCACATACATAGGCAAACTTGGGCACGCACTTACATGTACACAGATGTTTGCACATACGAATTCACATATACACGCATAATCACATAAATGCATACACATCTATACACAAATTCTTGCAGATATAAATACAATTATACTTACACACATACTCATGCATAACATCTACATATGCATATTTACACATACATTTATAAACACACATATGATCACACACATACTTGGTCATACATATAAGTAAGAAAATTAGGTAGTACCCTCACGCTGGCTACAACTTCAACCGTCACTGTGCACGCGCCACCTTACTACTTACTCAATCTGTTTGCAATATCTGAATCAATCTTATTAGTGACAACCATGTGCTATTGTAACCCTAGATAGAGCGGAGAGATGGATTCATGCATTTCCAAAGGACATCAGTGGTAAGTGAACTCACACTGTCCCTGCTGGGGTTTGAACTCAGCTTGCCAAATCCATTCTCCGTGTCTATGCCCCTATCGACCACTCTGCATTTCCTGCTTATACATACATATACATGTTTGCACACACGCACGCACGCACACGCATAATTGCACATACAAACACATAGTTATGCATACGCGCACACACGAAGCAAACGATGAAAGCCTTATTGGCTATTTCTGTTCTTAACGCCTTGACACCTCATTTTATAACTCCCTGTCGACACTGACAGTAAACTTGTAACAACTTTCTGGATTTATCTAAACACCTCAAAGACTGACCTAAACTCAGAATCAATTATGTATACACTGTTATCAAAGCATGTATCAGTAACAACCTGCTTAGCCACACGCGCACACACATAGAGATAAGTACGCACGTACACATGCACACGCGCGCTCTTGCCAGGGACTGAACTAAGTGTGTGCGTAGGTATTTTTTATCAAACACTCTTCTTCTTCTTCTTCTTCTTCTTCTTCTTCTTCTTCTTCTTCTTCTTCTTCTTCTTCTTCTTCTCTCTCTCTCTTTCTCTCTCTCTCTCTCTCTATCTCTCTCTCTCTCTCCACTATACACGGATTCTAACATACAACCTCTCTCACTGTCGACTTAGCACTGAGTCAAAGACACTTTCTCTATTACTGTCTCGACTGCATCCAGAGTCGAGTACGCTGTCTCTCTCGCTATCTCGACAGTCTAACACCCTTTAACAGTCTTTCACTCTCTCAGAGTCAAGCAGACTTCAAAAATAAAGGAAGATAAAAAAGAGAGAGACAGGGCGAGATTTTAAAAAAAAGAGAGATTGTGAGACTAAGAAGGGTGAGATGGGAAGAAAGAGCGTGAGACTAAGAGGAGATCAGTGGGAAAAGAAGACAGAGTGAGACTGAGAAGAGGTAGTTAAAAAGATGTGGTAGTGAGAGCAGAGAGGTAAAAAGAGAGAGAGGGAAGGGTTGATTAGAAAGGATAAGTAGAGAGAATTGAACGACAAATTGAATGAGGAAAAGTGGACTTGTAAAAGTACTGAAAGAAAGAAAGAAAGAAAGAAAGAAAGAAAGAACGCATAAAGAAAAGGTTATTAAAAGAGAACAGAACTCGCTATTACAGTTAATAATTGAACAACCGTTGCGTCAAAATTTGGAGCTGTGTGAGAAAAAAATCCACGAAAGAATAAATATGGTCATAATGAATCCTATTTATGACTTCACTGGCGTTTTCCATTTGAAAACATTCAAAATAGAGTGAAAGAAAAAATTTTGTTTCTGGAGAATCTTGATGTTACTGATAAAACCAGCCCAAAATAATTTTAAAAACAAACATTTTTAGAGGTGTCCAGTGGAATACTGGTATCAGTTTTCTATAGACAAAGCGGTATAGCCGAAAGAGCTGGAACACACGAACAAACACATGAACACACTTACTGCTTATTTCTAAGTGTTGAATTTTGTTTTTTAAATAATAATTTATTGTTTTTTCCTTTGCTTATTTCGAATGGTTTAAAACAGCCATTCTCAAAGGGGCAGCATCGCCCCCTGAAGTGGCTAAAGTTGAGATTAGCAGAGCAATGGTTTATCTCATAGAGATGGGGTTTTCTGTGGGAAAAAAATGGTGATCTTTCGTTTTATGTCGGTGACGTCAACAAGTAAGAGGAATCTTCTTCCACTGGGTGAATAGCATTTTTTTTTCCAAATATACCACCTGAACCCCGCTCCAAGAAAAAAGGGATTTAGTCGACTATAGTCTATAAAATATAACTTAGATGGGTCGTAGTAACTCGCTGATTGTTAACTGAACCCTATATACGTTATTTAACCATGAAATCGTCGAGTTCTCAGTTAGGTAAAAGTCATGTAGCTTTTTACCCATTTCAATCTAAAAGCACGTTCACCAAATCCTATGAATAAATATATATGTGTGTGCGTGTGTGAAATGAGGCTAGAAGTGATAAATACCAATCGAAATATTGACGGTCTAGCAGCAAAACATCAATCATCGGGGGTCATGTTGAATAAACAAGTGAAAGGTCATTTTAGTTGGGTTGAGAATTTTTTTTTTCTTTGGTGGGGATGGAGTCGATAGCTTTTTGAAAAAAATAACCAGTAGGGGGTCGATAGTTAGAAAGATGTTGAGAAACCCCGGTTTTAAAAAATAAACTTCTGATAACGTACTCCAATATATTTATTCGAAAATTCACCCACTCAAACACATGCGCACGCACACAGGCACGCATACACGCACACACACACACACACATACACACACGCACACACACACACACACACACACACACACAGACACATTTATATCACCGATTTGATTCATGGAAGCATCTGAACAGGAGGACCTTTGCATTTGACGCTCTTGCAGATACAAGCATATCGGATGGACTTGTATCAACAACATTGATAAAAACCCTAAAATTAACCGGGTAAACAGCCACAGGAATATATTATCCCTTTCATTAAATTAAAAGAAAGAAGATTAAAAAAGAAAAATAAGAAAGAAAGGGCACATACGTTAATTTATAAACAGACGCATTTTCTCTTGCACACTCGGGGTTATCTAAAGGCACTCATATATATATATATATATATATATATATATATATATATATATATATATATATATATATATATATATATATATATATATATATATATATATATATAGTGAATGCAAAAAGTATCTG
This sequence comes from Thysanoteuthis rhombus, assembly GCA_963457665.1. NCBI lineage: Eukaryota > Metazoa > Mollusca > Cephalopoda > Oegopsida > Thysanoteuthidae > Thysanoteuthis > Thysanoteuthis major. The sequence goes on from OY735217.1 coordinate 14,634,225, forward strand.
ATACTTTTCAAAAAGTTTATTTTGACATACTTACACGCCTTCAAATTTGACAGAATTTGGACCAAAGATTTCTGATTTTTTTACATAACTTTTCAATGTTTAATTTTGTTTCAATATATTTTTAAATGTTAGGTACATGGAAGAATTTTGACGATATGCAGACCGATCTTGCCCCGATAGATTTCTTTTTTTTTCCTTCAGTTATCAACAACTGATCATTGTTTGACATTACCAAAGTGAAGTGTGAATTCGTAATCAGCTTCTTATTTACAATTATATCAATCATCATTTCTTGAAAAGGGACCGAATAATCTTACTTTGATTCCCCATATGTCTGTCTGTCTGTCATTGCATGAGTCATGGACGACCACCAATTTTTTGCGGTTACTTATGTCACCAACGAACATGTTTTTAGCGCATGGTTTTTGAATATTCAACAACTTGTTTTACTTTCTTAATGGGGGCTCCATTTACAATATAAGTATAATTCTCAGCTGAAACTTGACACTGTGTTAGTCAGGTCAGCTAACCGTAATCTTTGTCCTTTTGCTCGACCGTATAAAGTAGACATCTAGATTAAATATAACGCTATAATCGATAAAATTTTCCAAGACAATGCTGCCAACTTACCGCTTCTCGCATTATCTTCAGCACGTTTTTCGTTTTGGAATTGCGAAAAAGTACCAAATTAGCGTGGGCTTGCTAAAACATTTAGGTCATTTTTAGCGCGTTTTTGACCATTCTTAATATATTTTTGGTATAATTTGGACATTTGTCAACCTTACGGCTATTTCGTTACAACTTAGCGGTCAAACTATGGCGAAAATATTTTTTGAGTTAGCATCACTGGTCTTGGATTCCCGATAAAGTTAAGCAAAGTTTTATTTTCTCAGTGGCTTATGTGGGTAATTATTCGAAAGCAATAACAAAATCGAGAAGAATTTTCTTCTTTTTTTTTTTTGCATTTATGCTTGTGAAATCTGCAATAATCTTATATTACTAGCCACCATATTTGTCTGGCAGTCTTGCAACACGTTCACACATTCAGAACACTCTATGTAGATCGTACCCGGTACGACAATAATTGTCTGCAAGTCGAAATTTTCAACCACTATTCTAAACAGGAGCCCTTCTTGAAAGACTGAAGTCCTAGACCAGATTTGAGACTAGCAAGGATCACTAAGCTGACACATGCAATAGAAACTGGGACTTCGTAATCGGACGTCATCCTCCATTATGGTTGTCTCTTGAGAGAAGGGACGCTTTACACTCTACCTTATTCTACGGGAGGCACAATAACTACTCTTTGTCTCCCCTCACTCTCTCACTCACTATTTGTTACATCGAAATTGCTCAATTCGCCAAATTTACTTATTTCCGGTAAAAAAAATAATTAATTCCTCTTTGATTAGATAAACTTTTAACGTATATGCGAGGTCCTACCTGAAAGTATCCAGCCATTTAGTATTAAGGGGAAAATAACCTACGTATGGCAGTAACACCTTAGTCCGCTTCGAAGTACTCCCATTGGGACCTCATAAACTTATTCCAGCGCCTCTTCCACTTTTCAGTCTGCAAATCCTCTTTGATAATCGACATCAGTAGCGGTTTCTTTGATCTCGTCCATAGCTTATCCAAAACACGCCATGGAAAGCCATCATGGGGCTGACAGACCTGGATGATGCTATATTTTGCCAGCGAAAAAACTGCTCGAGGCATGAATAATGACTCACAGGGTCACTGTGAATGCAACAGTCATACAGTATGCAAGCTCCCTAAATGATATCTCTCTAACGACCAAGTAACTCCATGGAAGAGCGTTTGTTCATGCATGCATTGTAAAGTCCCCTCTGATTTGTTGCCGAGTAGCATCAAGGCTGCGCAAATAGTTCTCATGATATTTAGAATAGCTGGATACTTTCTGAACAGACTTCCTGTGTTAAAACACAGACACACGTATATATATATATATATATATATATATATATATATATATATATATATATATATACTTCTCAGTTATACATTCATATATAATCAAAAACTTCATGAATGAAATAAAAGTATGAACATAGATGTGTGTGAGTGTATGCGTGTGCATGTGTATGTGCGTGTGAGTGTTGCGTGTATGTTCGTAAACATACGATTATGTATAATCATTGATTTAGTCATATATGAACAAAGTTTTCACTGATGGAATAAACGCATATAAACATACATTTGTACATGTATATTTATTTGTGTCTGTGTCTCTGTGCGTGCATGTATGCTCATACACACGCAGAAATTGTTATAAAAAGTATATTATTTTTCAAAAGCCGTACATTTCTAGCTTGGTATCTTTAGCATCAAGTGATAAGCACACCTCAAATATAAGTAAAAGATAAGATGCCCACCCATCAAATCCTCCGGCTGCACTTCCTGTTCGTCGAAAAATGACAAATTTGAAAATAAAAATGTATTCTTAAATAAACACTCCATAGTGTTAGCAAAATCTATTTACATTCAAACATACTAGGACGCTGTTAGTCGGTTTGGTGTCCATTAAGTATTACATTTTTGCGGCCTTGTGCTCGACTCGGCCAATGTTGATGTATAGCTACATAAGAAAGTTCATCCCACTTATCTCGCAGTCCATATATGTATACTCAAGAAAGCTTTACAGCTTTAAACACATTATTAAAAAAATCTGTCAATTTTTTCCCAATATTTATCAATGTAATCTGGGTGAATTTCTTACATGTTTTTTTGATATTTTACATATACTTTGCTATTATGATACTATGTGTAATTTCTCTCTCTCTCTCTCTCTCTCTCTCTCTCTCTCTCTCTCTCTCTCTCTCTCTATCTATCTATCTATATATATATATATATATATATATATATATGGTAACTGCCTCAACGTAGTATTGCACTTACCATAGAGGTAAACAGTGACTAGTAATACAAAGGCCCAAATAACTGCTTCAATTCCCATTTTTGTTCATTCACAGTCTATATATGCTCTATTTGTTTTTTCCAACGCGTTTTCTAGGCTAAATGGTGCATTATATATATATATATATATATATATATATATATATATATATGCTCATAAATTGCGTTGTGTTATATAGAAACTCTTATTTGAAATGATCACCCATTATTACACGGTGAATGTACCAATGTACCAATTGGTCTAGACAACGTAAACAGAATAAACTATCAAAGAAAATTTATTCTATTTACGTTGTCTAGGAAAAATGATACATTCCCCATGTAATAACGGGTGATCATTTCAAATAAGCCTCTATATTATATAACGCAATTTATCATATAAATCCATTTCTTAATAACTCATGTATATATGATATGTATGATATCGTATATATATATATATATATGTTTACATTTATCAAACGAAAGCATATTCAACGATGTTAAAAATGAATATACTAAAGCCTCTTAAAGCGGTTTCACCGAAAGTAGCTTCGAATATGATGAAAAAGTAAAATTGAAAAGTAAAACATAGCAACAACAAAAGTAGAGGGAGGAAAATCGCCTAGTATACACTGCTATTTGACATGCAAGTAAAAACTAACATGGGGAAATATTCCACTTATTAAAAGAACAAACTGAAAATTAGGTAGAGTTGTACGAATAACTTTTATAATTTCCTAACAAAATATAACAATAAAGTAGGTAGAAAAAATACTAATATAGAAAGCATTCTTTCCGTGAGCGAAATCCAGGGAATAAAATCTATTTCGGTAATTTTAAGCACTGCGTACTAACGGTAAATTTTAAAAGTGATTAGATCAAAACTAAAAATAATCCACTGTTCTTGATAGATGGTTGAACCAAGAAACACGTGTCGGGTGATTTTTCTCATAAATTTGAAAAAATAAATGAAATTTTTATTGACAAAGAAATATCCAAGTCAGCTAATCCCTTCGAGAAATATTACAAGGCGAAAACAAAACATGGATTAACTCATACAATACCAAGCGACACTGCCCAAACTTTACGGCCTGCCCCAAACCTACAAGCCCAACATTCCCTTATGACCCACCATTTCAGGAATAGGCTGTGCACTTCATCAGATAGCTATAGAATTAGCAAAATATCACCCCCATTACTAGGTGCAATCAGCCCCACACACCTTGAAAACTCCGGAATGAAAAACAGACTCATGGACATCAAACGCTTCACCTTCTGCAAAGCCACTAGGAAGGATAACAACATTTTTACTCCCACTACACTACAGGATTAATCACAGGCTTTTTCTTAGGGGTCCTCAGAATATGGATCCCTGAAAACCTTGGTGACGAAGTAGAAAACATCAAACAACCCCTCTCTTCACCATAGTACCCACGACATTTCATATATCACGCTAGGCGGAAAGCATATATGATCCACCAATGAACCGCATCGAAACGGAACAATAAAAGATTTTAAGATATAACACCAACTTTTTATTGAGTTTTCTCTTCATCTTCCTATTGTCACCTTTATCAACACACACACACAATCACACACATACATATACAGAGAGTGAGAGAGAGAGAGAGAGACCGTGCAAGAAGTATCCGATGTATCTTGTATGGAATATTGAAAGAAAATTAAACATTGAAAAGTTATGTATTGAAATCAGAAATCTTTGGTCCAAATTCTATCCTTTCTGAAACCGTATACATTGAAATGAACTTTTTAAAATTATTGGGTACTTTTTGCAATTACTATATATATATATATATATATATATATATATATATATATATATATATATAGTTTGTCGAAGAGGATGTTTTATATCTTGAAGCTCTTCTTAATAAAATGAAGAACCCAAAGCTGAATAATATCTTCACTAATCAAGTTTTGGGATTCTGTATTTGACATCCGATTGATAATTTTACTTGGTGGCACGGTTGGCCTAACGGCTGAAGGCACAGTCAATGGAATTGTCGGGGAGAATTTTTATTTACTTGTCACAATTGATCTTGGTAAAGGCCTGAATCCACTTTGCTATGATTGAATAGCGTAGCAGTTTGAGCCTCTTAGTACCATAAGGTAATCTATCTTGAGCGTCGTGCCAGCACCCTAGCTCTTTGAAAGTCCACAATTGCAACAAATTACGATCATTCGAGAAATGAAGACAAAATCATTGTCTCATGTTGTTTACGACATGGTAAGTAACTGAGCTGAGCTGGTGCAATTTTGCCTGAAGTAGAACCGCCCTCGTTGCTGATGTTTACCAATGACTAAGTTTACAAATTGAATGTTTTAAAATTCCATGAAACATCTGCTTGGACCCAAGCTAAATCTAAGATACGAATGCCCATTTACATCATTAGGGATATTGACGTGATAGAATCCTCCTACTAGACAAGCTCCGTTTTAAGTTTTCTATTGTCCCTGTCGAGGATGACAATCGAGATAAAAGCCTTCTTTGGCTACTGTAAAGTAGTTAAGAGGGAATGGTTTGCTGATGAGAAACAACTAACTGTATCAAACATGTGTGTGTGTGTGTGAGAGAGAGAGAGAGAGAGAGAGAGAGAGAGAGGGAGAGAGAGAGAGAAAGAGAGAGTTTGTGTTACCATATTTACTAATTTTAGCTTAGTTTGGTAAAAAGCAATAGCAGTGGTGCCCTTTGTGAGGGCAGGGCTTATTCACTAAACGGAACTTAGTATGCAACGTACAATAGTTGGAGTGTGTACGTGCATTGAAGACTGTGTTCTCAGTTGTAACTCCTGTCAAGGTTGATCATGGGGGTACCAGCTTTTTTACTACTGTTCTTTGGACATGTATTGTAGTCATGGTTGAGTGTTTTTCCCCTCGTTTTCTTTTCTGCTAACCATCACGGCATGCAAGGGATGTGACTGTTCGTCAAGATACCTGGAGATGGGAGATAACGAACGAACAGAAAGGAGGATTTATGCCTTTCCCAAGGGTATTAATGTAAACCTGATTCATTATTTCAATTTCCCTAAAGGCACAAAGGAGCAACAGTTTGCAGAACATCAACTCTTGAATTTGATAATTGCTGCGGAGTTGTGAGTTCGATCTTCACTAACTTTCCCGTGCTTTAGGCCTTGAGCCGAAGCCAGGTTAAGCTTCATATACGCTAAGCCTGCGAAGTGAGCGGAGGTTGACGAAATCGACCATCTCTCATCTTGGGTGGGTGGATCAGCCTCTTTTCACCATGACCCTAAATTCGACACCGCCAGGTCCACTGCCCACTCTTGGCTTATTTCCTCAAAGGTGCCGACCAGTTTCCGTTACATGACCTTCATAAGTAAAAGGCACGTCATTACTTACAAGCCGTAACGCGTCTCGTATGGTTTGTTGTTTTAAGTAACGCTAGAAAGTCGATTTTGTTCAGTGATATATATTCACATCTTTTCGCACAAGAACTCAATTTGTTGTCGTACAAAAACATGTATATTTGTTGTTGAGTTTTCGAAATTTTATGTTTATTTTTCATTTTCTTTACGAGGTTAATCGTTTTTCCTCATATTTCTTTTCTTTTTTTTTTCTAGTCGATTTATCTTTTATATCTGTTTCATGAATTTACATATAATAGCCTGATTCTCTCAGTAATCCTTGCTTTAATTCCAGACCACCAACAAACCCTTTTTCCATGATTTCAATGCATTTCTATTAGAAAATTGTTAACAATGCATGTATATTATACATATAACTCTATTTTGGTTGCTCTAATTACTGGCCACTAACCATCACTTTTATCCTTACTTTTCATGGCACATTTAGTTTCGAAACTTGGTAAAGCAAATATTGAGATAAAATGTTTCAAAACTGATTTTCGAATATCAATTTTTCAAACAGAAAAAAATATTTTGTGCAGAAAATGATGGATGTTTAGTGGGGGCGGTCAAGTCGAGGTAAAGTCAGTGGGGAGCAATAAAAAACGTTGGAATCTTGCCTACGTATGTCAAGTTGGATCGTTATTTTTCAATTCTCACTTTTCCCATCTTTTGGAAAATGTCAACAGGACCTTCTCAAGCGTTCCAATATTTGGTACAATCGTCACTTTCATAAGCAACATTTTTTCCTCTTACAAGGATCTAATATTTTCCCAGCTTTTCACTTTCTTTCGGTTTGACTCTGTTGTCTGTTAGAACAACGATATTCTCCGCCCGAATTTACACATGTGTGTATGTATGTGCATGTGCGTGTATGTGTGTGCATGTATGTATGTATGAGCATATGTGTGTGTGTTCATGTCGTCTTATGTCTGCTTCTCACACGATAGTATAGCATATACGAATGTTAATGCCCAAACGTGTATCTGTAACGGTAAGATTGCGAAATTAGCTATTTTTTTCGAAATCCCTGAACATTCTAGCAAGTTCATGAAATCCCTAGTTTCACAATATATGTGGTTAACAAAGTTGTGTCGTGGACCATTACTACTGTAATGAGTTTTCTCCTCACTGGGTGTCCAACTACTGTGATCGTGTGTCAAACTATGCTAAATTTAGTAAAAAAATCAAATGTATTCTGCTTCATTATTTACAATGCATTTTCACAACGGTTTAGCTTAATTTGACGCAAGGTAACAGTAGCCGGGCCCACAGTAAGTATCGAACTCATAACAGTAGAAAAAGTTGGCATAACAAGCTCGTTAACCATTTACTACACTGATTTTGAAATTAGGGATTTCATGAAATTACTGAAATGTTCAGGGATTTTACAAAACCCTAAGGGATTTCACGAAATAACTAGTTTTACAATCTTGCTGTAACATCTATATCTTTGTTCACATGCGTTTATATTTACATAGGAGGATATCTTGTTGAAGAAAAAACTTGGCCAAAAGAGTAATTGAAAAGGGTCAAAGATGTGAAAGAGGGCGCAATTAGATTGCCCTGTGAACACTTGACCGTTCCATAAACCAACATGGCTGCTGTCCGGAATGAAAAACAAACAGCAAACACGGAGAAATCAAAGTGAAAGCGGGAATTCTGGCGAACACATACTCTTGATTTGTCATGGCTACTTACACTAGTTATTTTAAAATTAGGCTGTGTGTTTCCCAGGGGGTAGGGCTAGGGGGATAAGCAGGGTGAGTGCCACAAGGAAATGGGTGAGGCAAGGAAGCACGACTGATGGGAAAAGAATTCGACAAAACAAACAGAAGTTTACTCTTTATATTATAGGATTTCCGAACAGTTGTGCTGACATAATTATTATTCAATCTGGTTCCGTTTTTTGCGCTATCGTCACTTTTATTTTAGATTTCAGATGCACTAGCATCTCTGTTACTGATTGCCATCGCTGACTGACTGACATACCGAAATGAGAGTAACGTCCCTTCATAGATGTTCACTCAAGAATGCTGTATTCACTAGAGTAGATTGCTATCTCGAATATAACGTTTATGTAGCTAAAAATCAGTGACCTATCTATATATGAATTATTATTTTTCACTCGATGATGATGATGCTACCCCTTGCACATCTATCATCATCATTATCATCAATCTTTTATCGTCTTTCCCTAGGAATCACCACAGCTCTCTATCGGCGGCGTCGCAGAGCCAATATATTCTGAATCTGTCTGATTCGTCTCGCCGTCTCATATTCTAATCTCTTGTGATCTATACTGTGAGTTGTGATGTCCATTGGTTGTGTGCCATTCTTGCCGCATGACCAGCCCATTGCCATTTGGGTTTCCTAATGGTTTCTGAATCTCAGACTCCTGTTTTTCCCAAATATACTGTGCTGTGTTGTGGTCTCTCAGTGTGATGTTGAGCGTGATTCTCTCATGTGCATGTTGCATTGTTCTCTGCTTGTGGGTCGCTGTTATCCGAATCTGCACTTACCAAATTGAGCTACCTAGACTTGCACGACAGACAGAAGCCAGGTTAACACCGTCTGTTCCGATCCCTGGCCTAGTTTGTTTATATTCTGTTAGTTTCACAGTTATTTGTTTTAACGTATTCCTTCGCATTATCTGTGTTGTTCCTATGTCGACAGAATGATTTATGAATGGATTGTAGTATCTAAAAGCCTGATAAAGACAACTAATTCTTGTAGAGAGCGGACAGTGTTGATCGGAAAATAAAGAATAAGCACTTAGGGGAGATTCGAACCCACAACCTTTATGGAATCACTGTGGGCGCAGTTTCACTTCGGCTTATTCGCTGATTCTGCTTTTCACGTTTATAGTCATTACGCCATCTCATACTCCCAATACAAGTTTCCTGACAATCCGAAAGTATAGTATCCTATGATAAAAAAAATTTTCCTTAACCGAAATGACGTGAAGCGAAAGTGCAATTACCAATTACGACTTGGATTTTTTTTTATCTGCGAAGCTAAGAGTTTCCCTCAAAGATCTTCTAATCAGAATTGAATATAACGAAACGATTACAGGGATCCTTCGCTATTCGTAAGTTCGTTTTACGCGTCCTTTTCGTTTTTACGAATAAAAAGGGGGAAAAAAAAAGCAAAAATAAGACCCAGTATCCACTCTTCCCCCCTTTCTCCTAGATCTCCCACTTCCCAAACTGCCGACGACTTAGCTTAACATATCATAATCACTATTTTGGGATTTAGAATTTTTCACAAAAATTAAACACAGTTGTTCCTTTGTTTTCCAAAAGAAACAAAAGGTTTCTAGAGGAAGGTTCTATTATCAGATACCGGAAGTAACTTGTTACCACGTCAGTTCGGGGTTTTTTTTTTCGGCCTAAAGATGAGCTTGGAAAACTCGACTTGTGCACAAGTATGTACGGTGAACATTCAATCCTGTAAAATCATGAATTCCACTAGCCTTCCTTATTTCTCACGGTTTCTTCCTTCCTCTCACCTCCAAACCGTCACCGGAAACGATGTTTATTTATTTGTTTTGACGATATTCAGCGGGTTTGATCCGCCCAACCGAACAACAGGTGAAGAGGCCTGTGTGAAAAGCCTGGCTGCTGTTTGTACATCTCCAGTTCCATGTTATCTCCAATTTGAAAATCACCTGCGACAATACAGTCTTTGATTCCTTACGTCAGGTGTCCTGTTTAAGTTTTCGAGGAAAAATCTTCATCTATCTATCTATCTATCTATCTATCTATCTATCTATCTATCTATCTCGTCGTCATTGACAGCTCAGATTCGAGAGATCATACTTGATGTGCTTTTAGAGTTTAGCCTATTTAGATCCTGGCATCTCAAATGGCGGTGGGCTGGTCATGTTGCAAGAATGGCAGACAATAGATGGACATCGCAACTCACAACATTGATCCCCCGAGACCACATGCGCAACCGAGGCCGGCAAGATGTTAGATGGAGAGACGAGCTAGACAAGTTCAGGAAGTACTGGCTCCGTGACGCCCATGATAAGGAAGTGTGGCAAATCCTGGGGAAGGTCTATGTCCAACGACGGACGTTAAAAGACTGATGATGATGATGATCATCATCATCTGTTCAGTCGGATGTGTAATTGGCAGTCCCTATTGCATCCGGAGAAGATGTACGGAGACACCTGAGTTGTGGGGGTTGCTACAGCACACTTCCATCATATATGTGTGGGTGTGTGTGTGTGAGAGAGAGAGAGAGAGAGAGAGAGAGAGAGAGAGAGAGAGACAGAGAGAGTGTGTGTGTGTGTGTGTGCAGGCGCACATACGTATGAAACTAATGACAATTTTGAAAATCTTTTGAATGGTGATTTTTTTGTTGTCGAATACCCGTTTCGCTATTTCGTTTTATGGAGATGTTTTTAGATTTTGGGATCTCAACTTGTGTCTTTTTATTGTTGCTGTCCATTGATATTCTGTTTTGTTTCAATATCGGTCCTGCTAACAACGAACAGCAACAGTTACGTACCAATACCATAACCACCACAAAAAACTGTATTTTCATGTTAAAAATCGATTCGAAGATACTATGAAGTAGCGAAACAGGTAATCAATAATAGATAATTGCCATTCAAAAGATTTTCCAATCGTCATCAAATTCAAATTCCTGTCTTTATCTTATACGGATAGGATTGTATTTACAGATACATGGGTGCATCAATAAGTCTGCAGCCAAAAATCTTTATCTTAAACAAAACATATTTGATTTTCTAACATAAACTCTTTCCTTTGCGATACACTTATTAATTACGTAGATTAAACATTATGTAGATAAAATATCAGATCAATACTCAGTTAATAGCTATGTGTCAGGCTACTGACATTGATCAACTTTCTCTTATTCACACTCTCTATCTCTCCCCCCCTCTCTCTCTCTTCTAATATATTTTCATCACCAAGTTAGCAGCTTCATGATAGAAAAAGTATTTGACACAATAAATATTCATTTTTTCAATATAATCTCCTTCCTTATCAATGCATTTAATTCAGTGGTGAATATTGATCATGATCACGGAGATCAAAGATTACACATTGAAGATTTCAGATCGAAATTCTGCTCATAACTAAGTGTCTGGCAACGGTTTGCCCACCCATGATATATATATATATATATATATATATATATATATATATATATATATATATATATATATATATATATATATATATATATATATATATATATATATACACTTAGAGGGAATAATGCGCGTAATATTTCAAAATCGAGCATGAACAGATGTTACGGATCAGTTTCAAGCAGTCATTGCGATCGACGGAGAACTGGGTTTTTTTCTGCTTTTTAGCAAAGAAAAAAAAACACAACAAATTTTCGCTGATCACAATGGCTACGTAAAACTTATCAGTAACAACAAGAGAAGATGAAAATCTGTTGGAGGCAGGTCACGTGAATGAGGAGGAAACTGTAATGTATCATTTTTTAATTCTCTGCGATTATTCAGTCAGGTGAGAGATACAGACACTGACATGAAACATTTCGCTCAGTTCACGAGGGCCCATTCTCCAAACTCTTTAGCCTTTCTTATTTCCTTGAGAACTGGTTCTAAACCCGTCAATCCAACGCTGAACAGTTCGCATAATAATAGTGTTCACTCAGAATCTTTGTTGGCATTATCTGCAGTTTGAGTAACAATGTCATGATTTTAAATCGTTCTTAAGTCTAATTTTTGGGATACACACCATTGCTGCAAAGCCCTCCCCCCTCCAAAAAAAATTCCAATAATAACGAATTATATCTCTACTTAATTGAACATCAAAAAAACTTACACTAATAAAGCAGACATACAGTCAGAGAGAGAAATAGCGTGTCTGCTATGTCAGGATTCAAGACCTACCTATGTCCCAAATCGAAGACTAACTGCTCGTGTGGGAGGCCAAATCGACGATATACTCGGGAAGACTCCTCCCAGCGGGGCATCCGAGAGAAATTTTTAGAAGGCTATGCAAAGTTGGTTTGCCTCACCCCACACTTACACACACTGCACAAACACCTTCTTCCTTTCGCCATCCTGCTTTCATCTACTATAAGCCTTTAAGCACTCCACGCTATATTCTCTCCAGTCAACCTATTTTATTAATTGACTCTCGGACCCACCCTCGGGCCTCTGGGCCCCGATGCAATTCATCGGCTGCACCTCTTCTCAGAGTCCGTACCTCCCAGTTATTCCTGTGTGTAACGCTGAATGCTTCACGTATGTTCTTTGAGTGACTCAAGATGTGCACTTTCTTCTCCGAAATCAAAATAACTTAAGCGTATATGTTTCAACATAATCGAGATATTTCCGATCAGATTTTTTTTTCCTTTTCTTTTTTTTTTTTTTTTTTGAATTCTTATTTTTGTAAGTCTCGGGAACGCGATCTCGATGTGTGATAACTTACTTTCCCCTCTGTTCAGATGTCTCGTTGATAACTGGCGAAAAAAATACTTGCGATGTAAAAAGATACAGAACAATAAACAACCCCGAACGACATGTTCTTCACCTCACGCGCATACGCGCGCTGATGCAGATGCGCATGCGCACAATTCCACCCATATCTTTTCTGATGAACTCATTTATTATGAATGAGTTTACGTATGGAAGCAAATCGATTGACGATGACGGCAGCCATCTTGTAACAGTTTTCTTTACATTTTTGATGGAGTTCATTTGTCGGGCAGTTTTTCCTACTTCAGGATTTTAGCTGGTGGAAAAGTACAAAAATAAAAATGAGATTTCTCCTACGACTACGACGACCATCGATATCGTTTGCCTTGTGTGCGAAACGTAAGCTGTGCCCTTACGCTGGCTACAGCTTCAGCCGTCCCTGTTTGCGCTCTGCATACCACTATAGTGTTTATTGGGCCTATTTGCTATGTATGGAATAGGATTGAAGGCAACAAGTACCCGAAGTGGCGTCACTCACTTCACTCTGCGCCATTTTAAAGGGAGAAATGGATTCATTCCTTCCTCAACGGCGTCAGTGCGAAGTGAATACAAACTGTCTCAGCCGGTTTGAGACAGCACTTCTCAACTTTTTCAAGGCTCGCACCCCCTTCGAGATTTCAAAATCTTTCATGCACTCCATAATTGTTAAGTTAAAAGTTAGATTTTTGAGAGCCTAAATTGGCAAAGTTAATTTCGATATTTACCAGATGTCGAAATCAAAAGTCTACTTCCCGATATTACTAACAAAAAACCATTTAATGCTCTGGCTGTTGTTGCTTTATCTCTATTTAATTTGAATACATCAGCAATGAAACAAAACGAAAAAAATGTTTATTTACCATCCTCCTCTTGCATCGCCCAAAATTGCCTTACACACCACTTAGGGGTACGTACTCCCCAGGTCAAGAAGCACCGATATAATAGATGATGTTAGCTTGAAACATATTTTAAGAATACGTATATATATATATATATATATATATATATATATATATATATATATATATGTATATATATTATTATTATTATTATTATTATTATTATTATTATTATTATGTCATCCACAGACAGCTGTTTCGATGTATTACATCTCTTCAGTGTGGCTATAGACTTTCCATTATCCCATCCACACACACACACACACATATATATATATATATATATATATATATATATGTATGTATAATGACTCGAATCAGTGTGTATACACGTGTTTGTCTGTATTAACGCATTATATGTATAGACAGACTCAAAAACTTTCAAATACACAGGCATTTATGAGGAAATATAGAATAAGATGATAGTTGAATTATTTTATGAGAATATTTTGTTTTAACTTTCAAATTCTTACATATCTTTTCAATTTCTCATTTCGTGTACTATCAAGACTAGCAGTTGGTACCGGCAACATGGGCAATTGCCGAGGGCACTAAGTACTAAGGGCGCCTAACATGTGTCTGAGACAATAGAACTTTCCAAGTACAAATGGAAAAATGGGAAAAGGTCCGTCTGTCAGAACGTATGTTACAGCCTACGGGGAAAAACACTCAACATAACCCCATCAAATTTTCTGTGGGTATTACTGAGACCACGGAGCAGGTTTTTAGCAAATTAGTTTTGGTAAATTACCTTCACATAAAATGTTTTTAGGGAGGTGTTCGAATCACAATGTTAATTCATCTTGAAGTAGACATTTTTTGCTTCAGTAGAAAGTGCCATGTTTTTGACGTCCTGATCATTCCAATGTGATTTGGAAATTGAATTGAGACAGACAGAGTTAGAGAGATGGGGAGAATGAGTGTTTTTTTCTTGTCCCATCTCCTTAGAAATGTTTCAATAATGTAAAGAAAGATTTTTTTTACAGCAATTTATAATAACTATTTCGAAAAAAACCTGGTAGAACTGGTATTAAGCTAGTTTAATTCATGCATGGTAATTCAAATTATTAATCAGTATCTTTAGTATATATATATATATATATATATATATATATATATATATATATATAGAGAGAGAGAGAGAGAGAGAGAGAGAGAGAGAGAGAGAGATTGATAGATATAGATATAGATATAGATAAATGAATAATACTGTACAATACATTAAAGGATGCCGAAGTTCAGCTTGCCCGGGGCGTCAGGAATCCGAGGGTCGGTCCTGTGTGCAATATAATTCAATGAAAGGAGCGAGTCATCGTCTTCCACAAAGAAAGAAAATCGAGGGCATCTCAATGAAGTGGGCGCGGCTACATGACGACAATGCTAATTATAATAAGGACAGTTGCCACCCATCTGACGCAACCAATCGATGACTTGAGCCAATCAGCAGCCCGGAATATGATGCAGACATGGCCACTTCGGTTGACTCAGATTCTCCGTCTGTTTAAATAATCGATTCATCTATTCATTATTGTTGGTTCAATTCTTATTCTCTTACTATGACCTCGCTCAAACCACTTTGTCCCATTCTTTCTTCCTTTCAGTCTTTCTTTCTTTCTTTCTTTCTTTCTTTCGTTCCTTCTTTTTTTCTTTCTCAGCTTGTTCATATCTATCTATCAATCTAAATCCGTTTATAAGTATGTATGTATGTATGTATGTATGTATGTATGTATCTATCTATCTATCTATCTATCTATCTATCTATCTATCTATCTATCTTTATCTCAGTCCGTTCATAAGTATCAATATATCTCAGTCTCTTCATATCTATCTATCTATCTATCTATCTATCTATCTATCTATCTATATTATTTATCTCAGTCTCTTCATGTATATCTATCTCGCTATCTATATTGGTTTGTTCATAAGCATTTCTCTATCTATCTATCTATCTATCTATCTATCTATCTAGCTATCTATCTATCTATTGGATTTTCAGTTCTATTCACCTTAAATGGAAAATTATGTGCTTACCTTCGAGTTTTATTATTCAGAAGAATGTTTCGCCTCAGTTACATAGTATAAACTTGATACATATAACCTCAATTTTTAATGATAAAATTCAAGCAAAACATGTCAAGTTTTATCAAATGTTAATAATTTGGGCTGGAATTGTTTTTATTGTTCTTGTTCTTGTTACGGTAGAAAAATAAATTCAACTCCAGTTTTCAGAGTTTGATATTTAATTATTTCGTATTCCGATGATACATTGTGAATATGCAACGAAGAATGTCCAACGGCCCTGTTCGTATATAAAGACATTACCTTTCTTCATTTCTAGAATTGTTCAGACTAATATTACCATTTTTGATCTTTGTATTCAATGCTATGCAGACGAGAACTTTCGTTTCAGATAGAGCTGCCTTAGGTCAGTGTTTGTATCACTAGTTATAGTATTGTGGATTCTTTCAATATTTAATAAACTTAGTTAAGTATGACACAAAGTCAAAGGTCAGGAGATGGTGAGAGAAAGTTTGTATTAGGCCAGTTTTCCTGGTGGAAGGAGGGTCTACCTGACAAGAGAATCAATATTCAGAATCCTTTTTTTCAATTAGAGCCGAACACCGGTGTGGTGAATTCTCCATCTAGTGCTCGTCCTACCTTTCTATAATTATGTTTTAGCCTTTCTGTTCTTAATATTCATTTTGACCCTTGGACTGAGTGGAATTAGATTATTTTTACTAGCAACTAAAAATGTATATAGAAGCCTTCACAACCAATACTTGAACAACCGTAACGTCAAAATTTGAAATCTTGTAAAAAAAATTCCCTCGAAGAATAAATATGGTCAGAATAACTACTTCTTATGACATCACTGAAATTTTCCACTGGAAAACATCTGAAATTGAGTAGTTGTAGAAATATTTTGATTTTGGAGAATCTACATGTTATTAATTAATTATACCCATCTCCCCCCCCCCCCAAAAAATAAGGCTCCCAAAAGTTCAAAAGCGTTTTTAGTAGAGTCCTGATGCCAATCTGAAGCCATTAGACAAAATGGTCTGGAGCGCTGGAACGCATTAACACACAAACATACGCGTATATGAAAAGGGGTAGAACCTTTTGCCGCCTTTGGTGGCTATGGCTGTTCAATTAGAAGGTGAACAATTGTTTTTCAAACTTTGTCCAACATTTCTTTTTAACAGTTTCCGGTTTGTACTAATTTGATTATTATTGCATGAAATGATGAGATGTGTTATTATCACGATGGTTCATTACTTAAAAAGCCAAAGAAAATTTGCAAACAATATGATGGAAATATATGTCTGGATGATTCGTGGGATGATGATGATGATGATAAAGACTCATCTCGTAATTTCAAACCATGCAGAAGGCCGAGGAACACAACAGTCCATTGGCAGACCAAGGGAGGGGCATAGGGGACGGCCCACCCCGGATGACACCATCAGAGGGGTGACACTGCGATGACTAATTAAAGATTTTTATTTTTTTTATTGAAAAATCTGTCTGTCCACACAATATCTCCAAAAGTACTCAATGAATTTCAATATTTTGTGGAATAGATTATAGGAGGGTTGGTTGAATTTTGGGGCGGATCCAAGAAGATTTCTTTTTCATTGAAAGCTATTTTTCTTCCATACATTTTGGTATATGCACATGTCTATTGCCTCGATATCTCCAGAAATTCTCATTGAATATCAGTGAAATTTTATAGAAGAATGGACATAAGGCTTCAGAAAAAATCTGGGGCGGTTCCCTGCACAATTACCTATCCTAAGCCAAGTTATATGTACGCATCACAAATCACCAAAATTCCATGTCTGTCCACACGATATCTCCAAAATCTCTCAATGAATTTCCATGAAGTTTTGTGGAGAGGTGGACAATAGGCCACAGAGGAATTGATTAAATCTTTGGGGGGCATATTTATTCGCTCTCTCCGTCGTAGGCATATGTCGACACCAAATATGGCCAAAATTTCATTTCTGTTCACCAGATATCTACAAAAGTTAGCGACGAATTATAATGCATATTTATTTCAAGGTTGGGTAATGGGTTATAGAAGAAGTGATTGAATTTTGGTGCAGATCCATGCACAATTACTTCCTTCTCTCAGAGTGCTTTCTAGTTTTATTGTATAGCTTTTGAAAGATGTTGAATAAAAACATTTCCATGCTCCACATACATATAACTTCACGTCAGGACGTCAGAGCTGAACAATTGGAAAATAGAGTATGAATAGAATTGTTATTGAATGTGGACTCATGCACTCACATTCAATAATATGGGAGAATCATGGCTAATGAATAATGAATAGTATTAGTGGAAAAAGATCACCAACATTCCAGATATCCTGAGAGGTGAGCCAGTTCTGGAAGTAAGTAGAAGTGATACTATTAGTTATCAACCCGGGTGACACCAGCCATAGACCCGCCACGGTATTTGATGAAATATAATAGAAACATGGGTTGATGATAACAACTCATCTGAGAATTTCAGACACTATTAATTTCCTCGTTCGAATACAATCATGATGATTCTGTGGTTTACGAGCTATTTCAGCTTGCCAAGTGTTATAGCAGGATTGTTGCTCCCATTATAGTTACGGGACGTATTTTCCATTAATTAACTTTTGCAAGGTTAGGTAAACACGGGTAATTGTAAGTAGGACCTACTTCGGTCTTACCAGGTCTGGCGAAGCTTCGTTCTGCTTACAGTACTTGGTAATACGTCGAGGTACTGACCAGGCTCGACGCCGCTTAACTTTTGTGATCTTACAAGAACCGGTGTATCCAACATGATTTGGCTTTGGGGAAATGTTCCTAAAACCTAATCCTTGTGGAAAAGCACTGGGTACCATTCTCAAAGTTTTTGAAATGATTCGAGCCTGCCTAACGAACTGGAGGCGAGCACTCTACCACTGGGTCCCCATGATTGTTGGGTGCTTGGTAAGAGGTAAAAGCGCTAAGCAGAAAGACTTATTTGGCCTTGAGAGTCTTTTTGTTGTATTATTAGCAAGCTGTAAAACAGAGATAATGCATCATTTAACGTTTTTTAGAAATCTAATAAATTTTGCATCCCTCTTTTTCCGAGACACTTTTCTTTTTTACTTTCTATTATTATATTCTTCCTTTTCTTTCCCTTCTTTCTTTTCCACTCTTCCTTTTATTTTTTTTCTTTCACAAATTATTTCTTTCTTCGTTTTACTGTCACTGATACACGTGACCATAATTTCCATAGATTTCCTTTTAGTGGTTATCTCTTGATATTATTTGTTTTTAATGAATTTTCAATATTTTCCCTATTTTGCAATTGATTTTTTACCTTTGCTTTCGAGTCGTCTTATGTTTTCTCTCTCTCTGTTCCATTCTTGATTTGTTCTTTTCTTTCTTTCTTCCACTCTTTCTTTTTTTAATCTTGCTGGCTTGCTTTGCTTTCAATATTTCTCTCTCAATATCATGTTACTATTTCTCACACTTTTTCTTTCTTTTATAATTGTCCTTTATTCCCTTCTTTCTTTCTTTCTTACTTTCAACCTTTCTTATTTTTCTTATTTTTTACTATTTCTTCATTGCCGTGTTCTTTCTTTTTTGGGGGTGGGGGCTGCTTTTGCAATTTCTTTATTTCAGAATTTTCTTTTTGTTTTTCCTTCTTCCATTATTCGCTACTCCCGTCATTTCCCCCTTTTTCCCTTTTTATCTTCTATTTCGATTTTTTTTTAATTCAATTACCCCCTCCTTCCTTTATTTCATTCTTTCTCTTGTTTGATCTTTTCATTTCCTATCATTTCTTTCTATCTTTTTCTATTCGCCTTTTTTTCTATTCTTTTTTTCTCCCTTCCTTCATTTTTTCATTCTTTCGTAGCTCTTTTTTGTGTATCCATTTTTTTCTTTGTCTCTGAGTTATGCTGCCATATTCGTACCATCAATATCCTTCTTCTCTCCTCTTTTTCTCTTTCTTTTTTCCTTCTTTTTCTTCCTTTTTTTTCTTTCTTTTTTCTCCGATGTCCTCTCAAACTCCTTCATTCCTTCTCTCTCTTCATTCTATTCTCTCTCTCTCTCTCTCTCTCTCTCTCTCTCTCTCTCTCTCTCTTTTCACCCCTTCGTACGCACAGATTCTTTGCATCTTCTCTTTTCATTCTTTCTCATCCTTATCTCTCACATCTTGACGACTGAACCAACGATGGCATAAAATTCAATCACCCACCTCCGGTTCTATCCCCTCCCTCACTTAACAGTCATCAAAGAATTCATTGCACAAATTCTCTTCTATTCGACTCATAAAATTATTCATTTCATTCTTTTTTTTTTTGCTTTTTCCTTTATTTTTTAGTTTTTTTTATTTCTTTTGTAATTTTTTTCTTTGTTTTTCCGTTTTCTCTTTGCATTTTATATTTCTTTCGCTTCTATCTCCGTTCTATCTTTCTTTCATTTCTCATTTTCTTCAGTTTCTTTCTTTTTTTTTTTTTTGTTCATTTCGCTTTCCCTCCTTCCTTCTATCCTTTTTCCTCTGCTCCACTTTAATTTTCTTCCTTTCACTTTTCTTTATTTTACTTTTCTTCTTTCTTTCTTTTTCCTTTCTTTCTTTCTTTCCCCCTTTCTTCCTTTCTATCTATCTAACTTTTTCGTCTTGCTCCCCTTCCAATCTCCCATCATTCCTTCCTCTGTTGTGCTTCACTTTCTTTCTTAATCTCTTCCGTTCTTTCTCTCTTTCTTTCTTTCTTTCTTTCTTTCTTTCTTTCTTTCTTTCTTTCTTTCTTTCTTTCTTTCTTTTCTCTTTTTTTTTGTTTCACGCTTCTTTCTTCCTTCCTTTCTTCCTTTGCCTTGCCTGCCGTCTTTCTTTTCTTTTTCTCACTTCTTCCTTTCTTTGTCTTGCCTTTCTCCTTCCCTTCCTTCTCTTCTAACAACATATACTTAAAATGCGTTGTATAGAAAGTTAGCAAAACATAAGTTGTTGAGCTTCTTCCTTTGCACAAATATTCATTACTAATCAATACACAGTACATACGTCTCCATCTTTTCGAGTTGTAACCTGCGAATTTGTCTTAGCTGGAGGTAAAGTGTTGAATAAATTCAAAAAAATAAAAATGATAACACTTTTCAATGAGTGCACAGATACAACACTCTGATCCTTAGAAGAAGTGCTGGAATGCTGATCCATATGTAACATGAATTTGCATATTCTGATTTTAAATCTCTACCCAGATCACCTTGCAGACAAAACTTATAAATTTTGGCTCGAGTACATATTAACCTGACATAGATAGATAGATAGATAGAAAGATTGATAGATAGATTCTTATATACTTACTTGCATGCAGGCACACATAACGTGTTCATGTCGGAAATATTGGTTTATTTGTAAATATAAAGTCTTTTATTGAATTCTAGGTTAAATCTTTTTTATAAAAAAAAATGCCTAAGAGTTACATGGAAAATAATTTTATACTTTTGACTATTGTAAGTCGACATAATAATGAATGGTGAACATGGGAGGTATGGTGTATACCTACTTCTCATTATTATTTATTTATTTATTTTTTTGTAAGTTTCAAAGTGGCCCTGAAATCGTCCATATCTTTTTGAAAATTACCCACCGAGGCTTTCACTGCCCCGAAACCCCCGACTGCATAAGTTCACCCCACTCTCCCCTGATGTAACTCTCTATGATTCCTGAGCAAAAACCCTGTATACAACCTTACTTCATACCTTGCTCCCAGAAGCAATTTCTATCACAGATGATAATTCTTTGTTTAGTTTTCATAAGAATGAAAAATAGAATGGAACAAAGCAACAGGAAGTGATGCAATATTCAATTTACAATTTCTATCTTAACATCTAATAAGCAAAGCTTATCAAACGTACCAAGTAACATTTCAAACAGATTTCTACATTAATTCCCTAAATAAACCATCTTTCTCTTCCTATTTCTTGGCTATCATTATTTTTCCTTTTACAGTTATTCTATTATATTCTCTTCAACAATTTCAATCTTTTTCCGCCCACTCTCTGACCATCACCGTCTTCCAGTCTCTGTTGCCAAACCCGCTCACTGCAATAATCGGGTGTGGCTATTCAGAATCGTCATCGATCGATCTTTTCTCCAGCCTGCAGATGTTCACTCAGAGATAAGCGGATTTCCCTGACACCACATCCCACACTTTCCAGCTTTGTCACACCCCGTGATCTGCCCATGGCCCAGTCCTCTCCGCTTCCAACCTTATCGGAAACGGAATTTTCCAATCATTTCCTGTCCGGTGAATCCGTAAGGCGAGGTAATAAATTACTCGAAATTCTCTTTGTGTTTTCGACGGCACGAACCATGGCAGTGGGACTACTCGCAAGATGTTTGCTGTTCGATTAGAAGAGTATTTGTCTAGGAGTGAATTTAGATGGGGGTGGATGGAACTGGGGCTCGGGCGGTGGGGACAAAGAGGGGGGTGCTGACTGTAAATACGGGTGTATTTATAAGGGAACATGTTACACAACTTTGCTTGGAATTTCATTTATATATATATATATACATATATATATATATATATATATATATATATATATATATATATATATATATATATATATATATATATATATATATATATATATATATTGGTGTCTCGTTTAAAGGAAGCATATGAATATTTATCGATATCTCTATATGTTCTTAGAAGTGTGAGTGTAGATATCTATGGACAGTCGACTTTTGGAAAAGTAATGTATGTAAATATAGATTGTCTTAAAAGGTTGCACATATATGTAGACTGTTCTTTCTTTCAAAATTAACATACGTATATAGTATATATTTGTGGAGGGCTGTGTGTGTGTGTGTGTGTGTGTGTGTGTGTGTGTGTGTGTGTTCACGCGCACATGTGTGTGCGTGTGTATGTGAAAAAGGAAAAGAAATCATTATTAAAGAAGTCTTACAAAATAGAAGAAAAAACTGTACACGTTAAGAATAAAAAATATGTAAATCTTAAAAATAAAAATGTGACCCTGCAGGTCGAATCAGATATTTAGTCGCACGGATCATTTTCGAGGTAAAACTGGAAATAGCTTTTGTGGGTCATTTTGGGGTGATTTTCAAATTTCAGCAAAAAATGGCCCCATAAATATTTTATCTGACCATTCCCATTGAGATTACAAACGTTTAATCACCCTAAACATGTCTTAATAAGTTTTCTGGTATCGCATCACTAGAAATAGTGTTACTAGTATATATTCAACATCAATTTTCTCAAAACTTTGGTTAGAAAATTTCCCTCCGTACCTGAAACTAAATGTTTCATGCCTTCACAACCACGAGGTTGGAAAAGAATGAAAATGAAGCTTATGATGTGTAGAATATGAATCCAGCCTCCTCTGAAATCGCTTTAAATGGTATCTATACCCGACACGTCACCTATGTGGTGGGGGTGATGATATTTAACGAAGCAAGCGAATGGGGTATCCTAATCTTGCAAATCAGTTTTGGACATTCTGGCTTTTATCTGAGCTTGAGCACCTGTCTCTGACACCGGGAGAAATACGAAATTATCTCAACTACCAAGGGTTCTTTCTCGGGTACTTGTATTATGATTATTAGGAATGGGATTAATGAGGGGGTTTCATTTCTGTTCTGTCATTATATTTACAGTAAAATAGGATATGAGAAATTGAAGCGAGGGTTTCCTATCAATTTAGCACATATACAAGTTGGAATGCCCAAAGAGGTTTGACATCACTCTGTGTGATTTTCGTTTAAAAGATTGTATAACACAACTAATGCAACTAAGAACTGAAAAAAAACCTTTCGAGTCATTGTCCTTCTTGAGGCAATAGTGACAACGAGTATTGTGAGACCTTGAACCTAGAAAACAGTTAGACTTTCTAGTACACAGCTGGGCGAGTGTCTAATTAATGTTTTTATTGCGTTAGTGTTGCAATTTTTTCCAAAATATAAATGCAGTGTTTGTCAAGCGGGAAAATGGTGTAGTACCAATGTATCAGCATGGAGAAACTAAATCAGGACTTCGTGCCGTTTGAATTTGAACGCTAACTAATGACATTGTATCCAATTTTAGATCCACTAGTTGATCGCTCTCCCAACGTTTACGTTTTTCTGACTACTATCCCCTTTTAGAACATATATTTCATCAGCATTCACCGTAAAGTCGGTCAAAATGATCCATTGAAAATTGAACTTCAATTTTTTTTATATCAATTTCAGCATTTATTTTATAACCAAAAGTATCTAAAAATACTTGATCAAATAATATGAAAATAATTAATACGAAAGATGAGTCTGATGTGATGATACATATTTTCCTGCATTCGACTAAATATGACTGAAGCAGTGGCCTAACGTCGCCTCTTTTGACTATTTGTAGCAAACTCTTTTTTCAGATTCACAACTTCATGCAAAGGGGGGGTATCGATTTGCATTCTTCGCCCATTGCCTCCCTCACTTTGTCTTACAACGCCCACTATCAACCCTCAACTTCTAACTTGAATCTTCAATGGCACCCAAATGAGCAGTCGCAACCACTTTGGGAATCACTGCGCTATCTTATTTCTAAGCAAGGAAAATTGCCTTTTTCACTGTCTATGGCTGTGTTTGCTTGATAATTCGTAATCACATCGAAACCTCATTGAATAACAATTACCTTTACTTCCGCCTTCCCCTTTCCATCTTCCGCCATCTTTCTCTGTCCGTTCAGAGACATCCCGAGTATTAAACTAACCAATCAGCGCTTAATACGGCTCTTCTTCATTATCGTTACGCTCTTATTTATGTCTTTAATTATTCATCGACTTAATTCAAATTATACATGTTCTTTCATTCATTTATCAGTTTATCTATTTATTTAGAATTATTCACATTCGTTTCCTACCATGATCCAAATGACTCCTTGTTTATTATCAGTTTTATAAAATATTATCTTCATCCAAGCATAAAAAAAATTCTTCGTCGCGTTGTTTTATACGCATACACGGTCGTGCATTATGTGTGCACGTATATGTATGGAGAGTTGGACGCTTCGTTGTCATGTAATGGTTAGCGAGTCTGATAGATTAATTACTACTGAGTAGTGAGTTCGATTCTCACTGAATGCCCCAACATTCAGGCTTGATAGATAATGAATATACTTATGAATAGTTCGTGAAATTATCACCTGACTTTGTCACGCAAACTTTATAAACATGCTCACACATACGACTATTTGAACAATATAAGTCTTTTTCTCAATGTGAGGTCGTAATACAAATGTTTTTAAAAAGCCTATAGAGTGATTCGTTCCTTATTATGATTGGGATAGTTGCTTTTTCTCCTGTCTCAATTCCTCAGCTCTGGTTCTGCAGTTTTCTTTTGGAAGAAAGGTCGTCTGAAAGACTTCATGTTGTCATGCTTCTTTGATGGCAGCTCCTGATGCATGCTGGCGGTAAACGACGTCTCAAGAGAGGAGGGGCTTTTTTTTAAGGAGCTCCTGTATCTCTCATTCAATGCCTCTCGGTTACATCGGCCAGAGGGTAGTTTTCCAGAAAGTAGAACTGAAATAAGATATTTTGGAATTAATGTAAGATATGTTAGAATACGCTTTCCCTCTGACTTGTTTCTTTCCATGACCGCCATAGCCTTCGGTATATATGTTGATAGACGTAGAAATCAAACTCACAAGCGTAACGGTTAATTATTACGGGAGTGCTCAAGGTATTAACTGCTCTAGACTGAGTCTGTTCCTTAGAAAAATCAGAATTTTTCTATTATATTTGCCTTTCTTCTCTCTCTCCCCCCCCTCTCTCTCTCTCTCTCTCTCTCTCTCTCTCTCTCTTATGCAATATAATTACACTAAACCCTTCAAGCGATTGGACCGAGAAAATGAGCGGGAAATGTAATAAAAGTAAGGTATGAGTGATGATCACTGATATCTGGCAAAATGAAAATTTCTTTTGACGATCGGGATGAAGGTGTCATCAAGTCCTTCTCTAGTTTTGATATTTCCAGCATAGATCCCGAATGAAAAAATGTTCACTTTCTGCAAATTGCTACAAAGTGAACGCATATTCCGATTTCGTCAACTGATCGGCCGGATGCTAAATCAGTCATGTGACTCTCTGAGTTCACCACACATTAAATGGTTACGGCCAAGTCGTGTTGACCACTACCGTTCTCAAACAATCACCGAAATTTAGCCAAGTTGAGCCTGACCAGGACCTAGATGGGTGAGCGTCTGGGAACACCAGGTTTCGTAAACAGCTGAGGATCATATAAAGAGGCTCTCATGGCAATCCCTTTAATCCTCCTAAGGGAGACACTGCGTCCAATAACGCAAACTTAAGGCTCCATGTCCTACTCTACATTCTAACTGGCTCGGTTCCGAGCTACAAAAAATGAATGAATAACAAGTTGGATGAATTCCGTGATTTTCTCAGATGAGCAGCGACTGTGTCCCAGTTTGCTCTTGCAGTCTCACAGAGTGTTCAATCAACTAAGTACTGTTTTATGTACCCTCAAGACTTCTGCCTCACTAACAACTCTTTGATATTTTTCCTCCATGGAAGTCACGCAACTAGATTATTTTTCCTAAAACAAAGAAATCTTTTATGTCCAACAAAATCCATTGAAAAGTTCAAATAGCAATGGGTAGGCCATGTTGCGAGGATATCAGACAACCGATGGACATCACGACTCACAACATGATATCCAGGGAGACATATACAAAAATTGTGTCTGGTAAAAACTAAGATGGCATGACGATTTACGTTAGTTCAGTAGATATTGGCTCTGCTACGCCAAAGATCGAGAGGTCTGATTAAGGGAAAATCTATGTCCAACGACGGACGTTGAAAGATGATGATGTACCAGTGAGAGTAAATGATTGTTCTGGTTGAATTTTAAATCTGCCTTCTCGTCATTTACTGTCTTGGTACGAGAGACACGGCTAGGATTTGCAACCCGGCTCAACTTACGGGTGTGAGTATTATAATCGTATTATGTCTGACATCTATTGACGATGATCCACTTTGGTTGAATTGTTTCATTATAGCATTATTCTTTCATTCTCCCATTCTTTTCCACTCTTACTTCCTGTCTTTCTCTTCCATTCTTTCTTTATTTATCACTTTCTTTCTTCATTTCTTTATTTTGTCCTTCTTTTCCACTGTTGCTTCCTTTCTTTCTCTTTCACTCTTTCTTTCTTTCTTTATTTCTTCCCATTTTTCCATTGTTGCTTTCCTTTTTTCTTTTTTTTCCACTCATTCATTCTTTTTTCCTTTCTTTCTTTTCCACATTCTTTCTTTCTTTCTTTCTCTCTCACTCTTTCTCTCTTTCTTTTTTTTCCACTCATTCTCTCCTTCTCCCACTTTTTTCCACCCTTTCTCTCTTTCTTTTCCACCCTTTCTTTCTTTCCTCCCTTTTCACTCCTTTTCTCTTTCTTCTCTCCTTTCTTCTTTCCTTATCCATTCTTTCTTTATTTCTTATCCATTCTTTCTTTATTTCTCTTTCTTCTACTCTTTTTCTCTCTTTCTTTTCCTATCTTTCTTTCTGTCTTTCTTTTCCACCCATTCTTTCTTTTTTCCTTTTTCATTTTTACTCTCTTACTTCTTTTTTTTCCACTCTTTTTATTTCTTTTCTCATTCTTTCTTTCTTTCCTTCTCTTTCTTTCTCTTTTTTCTTTTTTTAAAAATCCTTTTTTGCCTTTTTTTGGGGGGGGGCACTTTCTGTGTTTTTTCATTCCTTAATTTGAATGCCCGTATGTGGATTTACTCCAGAAATGAATTACTTGGAGTTTCTATTAGTAGTCCAGAACACGAATCAACCATTTTTCTGCTTCAAGATCGTCACTGGAATAAGTGACGTGATCTCGTGTCTTTGCATTAAAAACCGGGCCCTTCTCGTCTGTACTCCAACCCTTCTCTCCCTATTCAGCTATAAAGCAGAGATTTAGTGCTGCAAATCTCACGATTCAAATTTATTTACCCCAATAAATAAAGGCTGGAACCGTAAAAACAGGAATGTAAACCATAGATGACTCTTCAGTTCAATGTTTTCTAGATTTAAAAAGAGACCGAAATCACATGAGGTCACTCGTTTTGTTGTCAGGGGGAAGGGTTTGATAATCTTATGCACCGAGCCTTAAGGACGAAATGGGATCTTTGGCAAAACGCATTGCTGTGTCAAGTACATCTGTCAGTTATATCAATTTTCATTGCTTTTCTATCCGTAGTATAAATAAAAGTGATAAAAAATATCACAATATGATGCTTAGTTTGGAAGGGTATCAGACGAAATGAAGGGGGGGGAATAGTGAAGGAGATTACCAGTGTTTGAGCACCGACCTCTGACATTTGTAGGATACACGTATTTCAATCACGAAACAGGTTTTCCCTCCTTCTCTTGTGACAATTCTTCAATACGCACTCTATAAATTCTTTCTATCTCAAACCACGGTAATTTTCTGTGAAAATTTGTAGTGCGTATCAAATTATTATGCAAATACGTTTTCCCTTCTAAATTCTGCTGCAATGGAATAATTTTAATCATATCTTACACAAATATTTGCATAAAATTATTATGCAATGTCTGCAAATATTGAACTTAGATGTTAAGGTGATGAAGAATATAATGTATTTCTTTCAACATTACTCAATCTTTGTCGTGCCAAATTATTAAGCATGGGTAGAAAACACAATGATACACCGATTATATATTCATTAAATCATTAAATGCGGTTCAGATAGCATAGTGGTGAGCATGTCTATTCCCAGTATGAGGGAAGAGTGTGGAAAACTCTTCGTCAGGACAAATTTCTCTGCACGTTTAAAAGCTAATGGAGTACACACTAAGTTGTATGATTAGGGTGGAGGTAACCCTTTGGTGAACTTGATTCCTGCCAACAGAGCGGACATAAAAACTTGTAGGTGTTAAGTTCTGCTCTACACCAGACTTGAGACTCGCAAGGAACACTAAGCTGACACATGAAACAAAAACTGGGATTTCGTCAGCAGCCGTCAGACTCCATCAGGAGTTTTCTTTTAAGAGACGTTTTACACTGAATCATTGAATATCACACAGAATTAAGACATTTTAAACGAGCTGAAAAAAAAAACGACGTGCATGGATTACTGTAATCTCTAAATTATCAGCATGCAATCTTGAAGAATAAAACTCAGATACAAATCATTTACTTTGAAATGTAAGATCCTTGACCAAGAATCACAGATACTAGTTGATTGTTCATTGATTTATTTGATGTCGAATTCCTTCAGCTAGAATAGCTTCTGGACTTGTCAAAATAGCTTGCTATAAGTATTCTTTTGGTATCAAACTGACGCCCATTTTCATACGCATAATCTTGAGAATGCACCTGGGATTTCCGATCGGTTTGAGGTCTGGAAAAAATGATGACCAGTCCATTAATCTACCATTCCAGAAACCTACTTTTTGTCAGATTGTCGACAGTTGCGTGCGCACGGTACGAAGGGGTGTTGTTTTGCATGAAGATAAGTTTGGTACGTAGGTGGAGAAACTTGTTGATAAACCGAGGCTAAAAATTATCTATCAAAAAGTTCATATGACAGGGAACTCATCTTTACTGCATTTGATACAAGCCAAGGTTCAACGAGTTGTCTCCTAAACTTCCAGTCGAAAGCAAAACCCCTTCGCCACCTTGCTGATGCTCGATTATACAAGACGTTTCTCTCCCTTTGCAAAGCAGCCAGCACTACATCCATCCGGTCCATCAAAAGTAAGTCAGCTCTGGTCAATAAAAAGAACAACATTGGAAGTCAACTTTCAAATACTTTTTAACCCTTTCCAGACGTTTCACGTTGTGTTTGGGTTTCAAAGGCAATCAAATATCAGGCCTGGCACATTTTGCAGCCTGACGAAGAATTCGGCATCAAGATGATTTGAACACATTATCTTGATCGACCTCGAATATAGTTATGTTGATAAAAGCTGTTTTTTTTTCGATAATAGGCTTAATTCGAGATACTCCTTGCTGTGTTATTACCCTGGACTTGTTCTAATCTGATGGTCAACACGATGCAACAGGGTCTTCAACACATTTACTCGCTGTTCGATGGTGCCTGTTGATCAAGGATTTTTCTAGCTGTGTAATGATAGAATTCCTCTCAGCCTGCAATAAATCACTTATTCATATTTTTATACTTTTGTAGTGGCTACCTAATAATTTGGCGTCTTAAAAAGTAATGTTTCAAGAAAAATAGTTTCCATTCGTTTCCTATTGCGCAGAATGTCTTCATTTTTGTAATGTTGGCGCAGGTCAGAGTTGCCAATATTTTTTTTCAAATCATTTTTTATTTACACTGATATAACCCTTTTTCATAACAATTTGGCTCGCACTGTAATACTTGTTTTCCGATATAAATAAAATAGATTAAGATATCACTCATTTTATTAAAAATATAATTTATGACTATACATTGAATAAATTAAAATATCACTTATTCTATTCAAAAAATGTCCTTATATATATTTTAGAAAGAATGATGAGAGAAAAAGGAGGTTGAATACTTTGATGAAAGGGGTAGGAAGAGAAAAAGGGGTACAAAGAGAGAAAAGGGTATGAAGAGAAGCTACGGAAGGAAGGACAGAAAATGGTTAGGTTATTTACTGAGGGAATGAGAAAATCTTCGCATTTTGGCTATCATTTAGATAAAATCATGGACCAAATAAGGGAGAGAATGAGAAGATAAAAGCATACACTGAGAGAAGAGCAGAGACGTGCTATTATGAATTTGCTTCATCCTTCCTTCACTTTTTTATTATAAATTCTCGACATAAATATCATGAGCGTTTTCATCACTCGAGCACTGAAGTTAAACAGACATAAAGGCAATTTGGACTATTTTGCATGATTATGCTGAGCTTCCTTTGCTTGATTTCTCCTTGTTTTTAGGATTTCATGGATATTTTTTTTTTGTCCTGAAGCTCCACTTTCAAGAACAAGAAAATCCCACCAGTCCTAAAAAGAAGGGTATACAACTAATGCATCTCCCCGATGGTCACCTATTGAGCAGAAACATGGAACCTCATCAAAAGATTGATCCTGAAGAGATCAGAAGACAGCACAGTATATTAGAGAAAAACAGGAATCTGAGATATCATAGAATTCATTGGAAAACTCAAATGGCAATGGGCTGGACATGTTGTAAGAATGTCAGACAACCGCTGGTCATCGTGATGTACGACATGTATCGCCAGAGATCATATACGAAATTGTGTCCGACGGATAGTGAGACGGCGCGACGAGATTCAACAAATTCAGAAAGAGAAGAGAAATGCTTATGATAGAGATGTCTGGCGAATCTTATGAATGGTCTATGTACGATAAAAGGTGGCTGCTGCTGCTGCTGCTGCTGCTGCTGCTGATGATGATGATGAAGCTAAGCTTAGTGGAAGTGTGAATTGTCGTAACGATTGCCGGCACAATCCAGTTCTATTTATCTACCTATCTATCTATCTATCTGTTTGTTGCAAAAGGAACTAACTAACTTTTGTTTTTTGTTTTTTTTGCATTCTACTTTGCTAAAATCGCTGCAGACAAAGAAACCGAAGAAATCTAAGTAAATAAACCCAACCTTTTTTTCTTCTTTTAATCTTAAAAACAGACATTTTTTTTCCTTAGAAAATAACTTTATCGTATCCGTCACTCTTCATGTCTCCGGGGTCATTTCAATGAGAGCACAGAGACTTTTATCTCCTTAATATATCGATAAATAATTCATTCCTTGGAAACTTACATGCTACCTAAGCGCAGATTTAAACACCAAATCAAGCGTATCAGCTCTCGCTTGCCTCTTAAAACATTTCGAAGAATCCCTAAACTTTAAAGAACAGAATTTCGTGCAATTTTTCTTTTTCTTTTATGTTTTCGATGCCTGGAATGTGGAGCTGCTTTCTGGCTCTTTTTGCGTCAAAGTTGGAATCAGAGATGCGAAATCTTTGGCTACAATCAGCTCGCACCTGGTTTGCCTCAACACTAGTCGTTATTTATATCATTTGTAGATTTTATAAGTAACATGAATAGATTACCTCTAGATTATTGTGGTTGTTTGTTGCAATAGTGTCAGCAAGTAAAAAATTTGTCTCTGTTAGCGGTTGTGCGGGACCCCCTAGAACATCCATGGTAATTACAGGATGTAAGATTTATGTATGTTTGTGTTAGCAATGCAATAATTTTGTTAGGAGTGTTTCGTTATCTGCCGAATGCATTATATATCAACTTGTAATTTAGTTGCTCTCAGACTGTCATTCTACGATAGTTAGCATACAGCACCGACCGGAAATAAAGAATAAGCCTCTGGTGAGATTTTAACACGCATTCATTTTCTCGGGAATCCTGCCTGTCCGGGGTTGCTGTCTTACCGATAAGGCCACGGAGACTATCAATTACAGATTCCGGATCTGATCATATAGCTTTCTATTTTATTCCCCCCCCCCAGACGCTTGACATGCTGCCATCCTTGTTTTGATAGTTAGCCGTAATAGAATTTTGAATTTTTTTTATTATTAGACGAAGCATAGTCAATTTTTTACAAGTATTTTCTTTAATGTTCTTCTATTGTTTTTTTATCGTAATTCGCAGACCACCGTTGCTTACTGACCGCCTAAGAGTTGTAATAAAAAGCAACAGATATAAAATGAAATACGCAATATTTATTAATAACCGACAATGCTTCCTCTAATAACAAATTTGGAATAATGGAAGTACCTACACAACAAGTGTAGGCAGGAAAGGGAAGAAAGGGCAATTTGAATACACTCTCTGCACCCCTAATAGAGGTGGGGTGACAAAAGCTTGATAAATAGTAGTCCACTTATTGCATTTCTACCGACATGATACAATAATAACGATATGTTTTGTACATTCATGAATTTTTAGAATGAGATTTCGGCCGCTAGGGTTAGTCTGGACTATTTAGTGAAAGTATATGTCTATCTATAGCAATTTTTCCTTCTTAATCAAATCTTACTAATATCAATTTGATAGCTGGAGGGGAGGAAGGGGTGGAGAACAGACGAAAATGGCTCGGTGTCGGGGAGAGCCATTCTAGGTGCCAAGCACCCCGTTCCTACAAATCTCCAGCTACGCCTCTGAGTGTAGGTAAACAAAATGCTTAAATTTTGGTTAGATTTGATCTTCTGCTTTCGTAGCTCAAGAGGTAAAGCAGCTGACGTACATAGACAGACTTCCCGAGGAAGAAGAGATGCGAACTAGAGTCTACCCAGATGCTTAGTCTTAAATTGCAAACTGAATCCCTTACTAACAGCTGTAGAATAATGGTCAGATTAGCTCCGATAAAGAAAAACTAGGAGTGAAATAAAAGAAATCCAAGTAAAAAATTAACCATGATAGGCAATGCTCCATTTGGCTGTAAATTAAAATTAATTACCCTCAGGGTATTTTTTTAATCGTCTCTGGTCGATTCGGGTATAGTGTTAAGGAATACAGGTTTACCCTGTTATCCCTAACTGTTGAACCAATGTTTAAACGTTTCACATTGTTGTACTGTTCAGTCAAAATACTTTTTTGGCGTTATGAGCAAACTGAGGAGCATTTTGCAATAATTCAAAATCGTACTTTAAAATGATTTGATTTCTTGAGTAGACACCATTGTTGTTAACAGCTCAAAAACCTCCATGAAAAACTTATCTCTCTCTCTCTCTCTCTCTCTCTCTCTCTCTCTCTCTCTCTCTCTCTCAATATATATATATATATATATATATATATATATATATATATATATATATATATATATATATATATATATATAATCTGTGGGTTAGGCTTAGTTGAGTATTTTAATCACAATGACACATCAAACGTCCTCTGTTCTGCATCGTAGGGGCACACACTGGATATCTAAAAGAATAGTTTTTAGCGGATAAATAAATACAAAAGAATTTGATTTTTAAAGAAATTTTTTTTACATATATATGATAAAATGATTGATACTCAAACACGTTTATTTCAGGCAGATGATTCGATTTATTCGGGTCATTATTTAGAATCCCTGAATAGGGATCCAAATAAATCAAATCATCCGTCTGAAGCTCAAAAGGGCAGAAACATTGGCGTGTTTGTGTAGCAAACCCATGATTTCTCCATATTCAAAGCTCTTCTTCAACTATATGTTGGATGTATAGAGCGCTTTATGAAATGAACTCATCACAAATCTGAAAGTGAATTACTGATTTTTACTTAGGTATATATATATATATATATATATATATATATATATATATATATATATATATATATATATATATATATATGTTGGTGTACTCAGTTTGAATTTGCATGAATACTTTCTCCAAAATTACCAAATTTAATAAAAATGATCTTAACATTTGAAAATGATTTATTGGAGTACAGTCAAGTGACTTTAATATAACAAATATTAATTCTTGAGTATTTTCCATTTTTGTGAAGATTCTTTTGTGCAAACTTCAGATATTTCCTTTCTCAAATTTTGATTTTTTTCCATGAACTCTGTACACTCAAAGTGTGGTTCTCTAAAATATTTCAATTCCTCTCCTGCTCTAGGTTACTGACACATATATCAAAGAGTATAAATGCTTAAACACCAAAGTTTCACTAAAAACCATTACAAATTACTTCCACGAAAAATAGATATCCTGTATATGCATCCATAGTGCTAAATGGACTACTTTTGAAGTATCGGTGCGTTTAGGGTATTTAACTCAACCCAAGCTGAATTTGAAAGAATGCAATTACATTTGCAGATCTTACGAATTTATTCATTATATATAAAATACAAGAATTGAAGTAATCTTCAATTGGAATGGATGTAATGATGGAGTTTGGCCCTGCAGCAGCTGGGCTTGTCAACCACATTCTGAACGAAGGAAAGGGGATATTTTACGTGTAACATCCTAATAACGAAATGGAATAATCGGTAGATGGTAGCGAGTTGACTTGCCAGAACACTGACCTAATCCACAAGATGAAAATGAGTTCATTGAGATAAAATAATCTGTCGATTGAAAGTCGAAGTTGATAAATCAAATGTCTTTAGATCAAACGAGAAGAACAAACTGAGGATTTTCTCCGCAGTCTCACTTTTTATGTTTTTTATGATCGGTGTCACAAACGTTAATTACCAATAAAATCAAGTTTGTCCTCAAGGGTTTGGTTACCTAAAGACGTGAAGATTCTGGAACTTTTTTCTGTGAAAAGATAGACGAAAGGATATTGACAAAGAGTTGTGTCATATCGCTCATAGTGAAAAACTTTTTCTAGTTTATTACTCAATTTGATGTGTGGAGAATAAATTGAACAAAATAAAGGACTGGTCGACTCTATTATATAGCAGACGTGAATTTGAAAAATTTCATTTGACGTGGGATAGGGAATCCAGCTCTGAAAATTATCTACAAACAACGTAGACTGATATCATTGCATTCGGACTGATAATAAGTTATACACATTGTTACCATAGCATTCTTTTCGAAGAAAAAGTTAAAACTATTTAGATCAGGGATATCAATCTGCATTGTTTGTGGATCATTTTCAGAGCTAGACGATGCAATCTTTTTTGCTTTGCCTGAATACTGACTTACTCGTTTTTCGTCTGATGGTCATTTTGTGAACTTCCTGTCTCAGCCTTCAGAAGAGCGATAGAATGATTTTAGTTTTGCAACAGTGGACTGATAATTGCCCTCCCATCGCTATCCGGAATCTTCTTGGGTCTCCCACCTCTTGGCTCCATAACTATCCGGATCACACAAAAAACAAGTGACATCGATTGATTTGCTCAGCTATTGCAGATTATGATAGACCTAGATTCTGAAGTTCAACAATCTTGTCACGTTTGAATCGGAGAGCTCTGCTCTTTCCCTTCCATCTTGTGATAACTCGACGCAAGAAAAACAGATAAACTGACACTAATTATCATCACAGCAATTGACAATGAGTTTAAAGTTTAGTCGCCACGAAAAATTTCAATAACTAAAATTCCATTAAAAATACCCAACTAATGACCAATGCTCAGCTTTTTACAACTGGACACTGCTTATAACATGACCAATCTTATAACCACAAACGGTAATGAAATAATTCCAGAAATTAATGAGATTATTCAAGATTATCACCTGAGTTCAAAGTTTTGTCGTGTATTATGTATAAAATTGTATTAATGCAAGGAAAATTGGGTAACCAAAAGAGATGAATCCAGTCCTTGTCAGTGTGAAAGATTATAGTATTGACTGGAACCAGGGAAAGAGGAAAACATTTGGTTCTGGTTAATTTGTGTGACTGATAAGTAGTTGGGCGGAACAGGAGATCAAACATTGAATCCCATATAACAAATTGTCCAAGCATACTAATGGAATCGCCTATTGAGGTGTTACTATTCGCTTGAAAGTTGTTCCGTTTCAACCGTGTATATAAGGGAACTTTATTTCATAATAAGAAGTGTTAAAAAAAAACACTTGATGGAAGCTTGATGATATATGACTTGGGAAAATTAACTTCAACGTTAGTGGAAAAAATTGTCAAATTCTTCAGTTGAATATGTTGGTAGAGAATCAACTGGACGAATTTTTTCTGTTCAATTCGTATTCTTAAAGATGATATCATAAGTTGGTTTGAATGCAGTCTGGGATTAAAACTGACACAACAGATTTGATATTCACACGGATGAACATTAAATAGAAATTGCACGATCAGCAAGTTACGTCTGTTGTTATATTTACTGATATGTCATTGTTAAATATGTTTTGGGGGTAACCAATGTAAGTGAACCTTACTTCAAAAAGTTAATGATATGTAGTATAAAACAATATCAATATGCAATACTCTATATAAAATGACAAACTACATGTATGACATAAGCTATATAGGGAGAAAGGGAGATGGTATTCGATCAACACTGCTGGGGTACCATGTTAACGTATCTGTTTTGTTTTTAAAATCGTTTACGTAGTAAACACCTGGTGAACTCAACAAGAGAAAAGTTATACATTTTATCTTAATAACAGAGTATATGCGAAACAGGGGTAAAAACACTGAAGAAACTTACATAAATTGTAATGACAAATACTAGTAAATAAGTGACTGAAGAGACACAAAAATGTTTGAAAAAGATTTTCAATGTTGAGTGTTTAAAGCAGTCAATCTTTCTACACTATATCTAAGTATATCAAGAATCAGCAATCATAACAGAGCGTCAAGAATTAGTTAATAGAATAGCGTAATATTTAATATTTCTTACTGGTAAATGATTTTTATACTTAAATAATGCATTGCCATTGAAATGGTTAGAAAGTTCTTATTACTTTTTAAGGGGACTGAAACCTTAAATTCCGTATTTTCCTTTTTACCTATGGGTTTTCTAAATCCGATGTACTTCCTTATTATCTACCGTAATATAACCGTTTAGTGAAGACCAGACGAACTTATGATACAAAATGTTTAACTCATGCACAAGGAACTATGAGGAAAAAATGATAAAACATTTTGTCACTATGAATGAGATTTAGCGATGAAGACTCGATGGTGAATAACAATGAAATAGTTTTGAAAAAACAAAAAACCCACTGTATTAAGATAAGCTTTATAAATATGAAATATTCCTTTGTTCTTACCTTTCAGTGTTCCTGGGAAATAAGTGTTATTTTCTGGTTGATTATGACTGAAAAGTGTGGTGGATGTCAACTGTTCTCTTCAAACTTTGCTTTTTGAGCAGGACAGCTAATGTTTAGAAAATGGACTCATTTTCAATTGGACAACGGGCAAACGTACACTTTGATCACAAAAAGCCAAGAAAAGCAATCACGTATGAGAATCACAGCCACAAAGTTTGATGGGAATCATAGCGATTTTCTATGTTTTTTACACGTGGGCAATTAGGAAATAACACTCACAACCCAAGAACCTATGGTATAATGCAGTCTTGTGCCAATACTTATCAAAGCCAATTAAACATAAAGATAACAGCATACATAATGGGAATGTGGGGCCCCAGATGTTGAAGCACGTGCCTCACAATGGAGGACTGGATTGTTAGGAATGTGCTGCCTGGTTAGGTCAAACAGTTACAGATTATGTTTTATTAGGTCGGTGCAAGAATGATGGCGTTTTTTTGTTTGTCTGTTTGTTTGTTTGTTTTTGTTATTTCAAACTTTGATGTTTACTTTGGAATAAACTATTATTCAACTACGTTCATATACCATTTGAAAGTGTGAATTTTGCTCTATTTTATTTAACTGAAAGTTTTCTTTCAACTCTTCATTTTGGTCTATTTGAGGCTGTCAAATCAAACATTGATTAAAAAAGCAAAGTCGGGCAATTTTGTTGTATGGATTCAAAAATGGACGTGCAGTAGCAGAAACTGCAAGCAATATCAACCAAGTACTTGGCCAGAGGACTGTCAACGAACGTGCAGCTCAGCATTAGTGCCAAAAATTTCGAAATAGAGACGGAAGCCTTGAAGACATAGACGTCCTTCTGTGATAAACGACTGAGTGAGAACCATGCACGGGGCGGGCCCACGCAAAACAACTCAAGACTTTGCAGCGGAATTAAGCGTTGACCGCTTAACAGTTGCAAGACGTTTGTAACAAATTGGTAAAGCAAAAAAGCTCGTCATGTCACGGCTACGAAGCTCTATCACACTCAACTTACTCAACAGACCTCTCCCCGGTCGACTACCACTTCTCAAGCATTTTGATCAATTCCTGCAAGGTGAGGTCTTCAACAACCAAACACCTTCAAAGAATTCATTATCTCAAGACCCCAGTGTTCTGTGCTTCCAAAATTGATTGATATGATTCTAGTTGGAAGACTGAATAGATTCTCAAGGTTTCAAACAAAGATACACTGCTTTAATGGTTATAAGCGGCAATTATTTTCGCGCCAATTTTCGTTGATTTTGCCTCAGCCTAGCAGTATTTATATCTAAGAATTCAAGCAGTTTAATGATGACCCATAAGGATCAAAATTCAAATAATAGTAAATTAATTAAATTCTATAAAACAAAGAATAACTTAGACATAGGACATTACCAGCGATCAGAAAGTATTTGACTTGCATGACATAACATCGTACGATGATTTGGGACTGAACAAAATCTATGAAATCTCAAAAATAAAAATTACTTTTCATCAGAAATATGCAAGTTTATAAGACTATGCACACTACACACACACACACACACATATATATATATATATATATATATATATATATATATATATATATATATATATATACAAACAATGCAATGCTTATCTAATTCTGGAGTTGAGCACTCTGGCAGATGGGTAATTATGCGTAAATAAATACATGACTTAATTCGGTCCTACTGACCGACTAGTTCTATGTAGGGCAGAGGTAGAGCATTTGCTGCTGCCACTTGGCCCGGAGAGAAGATTTCGACCCCACACTGAAGAGTTGTTATACAATAAAACAGCTGTCTGTGGATGACACAATTATTAATTTCAGATATATATATATATATATATATATATATTTTATTGTGTCATCCACAGATAGCTGTTTCGATGCATTACATCTCTTCAGTGTGGCCATAGACTTTATCCATCCAGTACCGCGAGGCAGAATTGACGGCCTTTCAAGATAGATTTCAGCATCAGGAACAGAAAAATGGACAGGGGCACGGATTTTGCAGCAACACGATGCACCATCAGTTTTCCTCTTAAAACCATGTTGTCTGAACTTTTATTGACTAATACTTTTCGGAAACTTCCCAGACAGTCAGGCACCATTCTCCATGGATCACAGCATACACTTTTTCAATGTGATTATCGTCTGTCGACGTGAAAGGATGTCCAGATTCAATGGATGTTCTTCCCGATATGAAACCCTGGTAATTGTCTTTGCATTGAGTGTGGGTCAGAAACTCCGCCCCATACACCCTTGTGCAACACCAGAAAAGTATTCAAAAAGTTTTACCGAATTTGAAACAGAATTTCACACAAACACGTTCTTCTCCTAGATTCTTCGTGGTTCAAAAACAAGCGCTCTACTCACACGTTCATTCTCGCATGTGTCGCTAAAATATCAACAGACGTAAATAGATGCAGTTCCTTTCATATAGAAGGTCAAAGTCAGTGCTTCATTACGTTCCAGCCACAAGCATGCTAAAACGTTTCATTGGCGCGTTTTAAAAGTTCCGTCCCTTTATAGACACGCCTCGTATATACACACATCTATGCATGTATGTATGTATGTATGTATGTGTTTTTGTATTGATATATGAATGTTTGCTCATATTCTTGTATTTGTCACCAGAAACACAAGGCACTGATTTTGCCATACTGACATGAATAACTCACAGATACGAGCGTCAAAGGTTCAAGCTGCACCTGAGACTTTTCAGACGAAAGCCAGGGAAATTATAGAACTAGCTGCCCGTAGAAGGCTTAAATAGGGCTTTTGGCACTAATAAGAGATCAAAACCGTTTTTTTAGTTGTAGGTAATTCTGTACCTCTGACTACAGCGCACCATTTCGGCTACTTAGAGGTCACGTACTGATAAACTAAATCAAACATTTGGTACTACATAGATAAATAGATAGCTGAAAGTGAAATTATTATCGAGGAGAGCACGAACGTTAATTTTTCGTTTTGTATTTTCAAAGACTAAAAAGTGGAAAGTCCCATTATTAACCTCTGAAAATTTGGTGGCCATAGCTCTAGCCATTCTTGCGTTTTAAACTCCAAACAACGATCCTATATGTAGATAAGCACTGTGAGCAGAAAAATGCCAATACACTTCTCTTAGATAAGTGTTATACAAGAGTTTACATAAAAATAATGACTGTGAAAAAATTTAAAGAAAAAAGAAAAAACAACCAGGGATTTTTTATTTTTGAATTTAATTTTTATTATTTCTTAAAAAGTCAGTTGTTTGGAAAATCATTTCAGGGACATTTTTTTCAAAAGTCATCTGAATGAATTCGATAACATAACCAATATCTCATTTGACCCAACACAGGGACAGGAGTGTATTTATTCATTGATTTATTTATTAAGATTTTGGGTTAAAAATTAAAAATCGGGTGCGGGCGATAGTGCCGCGCCATTAATATGATTAATTTAAAATAACAAAGTTATTTTGTTGCAGAACTAAATGCTTAGTTAGAGATTAAAAGTATACATTTTTGTATACTTTTTTTTTTTTTGATATGTTCATCAAACGTTGCATTTGAATATTTCCAAAAAGAAAAAGTCCAGTACACTCTTAGTCACCAGTATCATTATTAAAAAAAAAGACTGGCCTTTGTTTTGCTTTCGAATACTGTTGATGCAACTTCCTTTCATGAAATATTACTTTTTGTCAATGTGTTCTAAGTTCATTTAATGCCATTTCATAACTTTCTGATAAATCCATTTCAAAACATCAAAACGAATTGTTTGATAAAAAAAAAATGAGCGAAGATAATGAAATCATTTCTCCATTTACTGATGACATAAAAACAAAATTTTCAGTTTAGTTGTTATAAATATTGGAAGTTGTGCGGGGTTCGCTGAGCCATGGTATCGTAAAGTTATCTATACTCAGTCTCGGGAGATCAGTAAGCCCTGGGGCAGAACCTCCACGTTGCATTAAAAGGAGGGTATCGGTCCTGCTCTGATGCCTTTGTGATACTCGTTGCGGGGACTGAGCGATTTTGGAACTGTCCAAATGTATGTGTGCAGGCTCCCACATTTAACTAACCTTATGTCAAACTTGCCGTCGGGAAGGCAAATGAATGACTGGTTTGGTTATGTCGTTTGAACGATTTCAGGGATTTTTTTTTTTTTTCGTAGAGACATTTCTATTGGTGAATTGCTTTTGATTGATAACAGATATACCTTTTAAAGATGCGATGATGTCATTAATTAGCCAAATGATAAATACATAATTACTTACTAATGTAGTGATAAGAGTTGGTATCACAGAACACAATTTGTGAAGTTGATCTTCATTGGAGGCTTCACAAATGTGAGAATGCTAAGCATGTTCAATATTTATTGGTTCCAAATGAAAATGAACGTCGAATACTTTTTGATCGTTATTATTTTTGTGACCACTTTGTACATACATTTGCATACATGTATATTTTCACATGTAAATGTGTACATATATATAAACATTTAAGTATCTGAGGTCGTTCCGCTAGTGACAGTAGCAGTACCAAGTAAGATATACTAGTGTCAATGAAGATAGTGAGAGACAACTTCTGACTCTCTATGATTTCAACCATTTTTTCCTCCTATTTCTCACAATGGATAGGTAGATATCCTCATATCACCTTATGCTGTGTCCTGATGATGGCTTGACGCACTGCTATCCAAGTGACAACTTCTGAAATACCTTTTGTTCACTCACAATAGAAATTTAAGAAAATAATTTAATGATGGATTGTTTTTTTAGTTGATAAAACCTCCATAAAAACCACGGATTCTCTGTTCAAACAAACCCGGAGAAGAGAAAATTTACTACTTTTTTTTCTTACATTGACGACTCGTCACCACTTGTATCGTCATAATAAGTAGAAGCCGGTGAGGGCTCCTGGGACATTAAGACCGAACAGTCCTGCTCCAGTTTTGTCATATCAACAACAGGTTGGTGATTCAACGTCTTACTCTTATCCCCGATATGTGCCAATTGTTTTCCGTTACCGCTGTGTTCATGGTGGTGATGATGATGGTGGTGATGATGGTGATGCTGGTGATGTGGATGAGGATAATAAGGGATAGCAGTTTGGTGTTGTTGTTCCCGGATTGCAAGGGTTCGCCCGACTGG
Source organism: Thysanoteuthis rhombus (assembly GCA_963457665.1). NCBI lineage: Eukaryota > Metazoa > Mollusca > Cephalopoda > Oegopsida > Thysanoteuthidae > Thysanoteuthis > Thysanoteuthis major. Next base: position 14,676,700 of record OY735217.1, read on the forward strand.
CAACAATGGCGGGACTGAGTTGGAAATGCCAGTGACGTCAGTTGTTGATGCTGGCGTTAATAAGGAAGAACTGGATGATGAAGCTGAATGTCTTGTTTCTACGTGTTCGATCATTTCTTCGTCGTCTTCTTCATCTTCGTCCTCATCTAAATCTGGTTCGGTCCCCCCTTCTCTATTACTGATGTCTTTCTTGTTGTTGTTCTCTTCGCCGTTCGATTGATCACTGTCAGGCGATTGCGATTTTTGGTAGTCAATCACTTTGCTTAGCAAGTTGATGTATCGAATCGCTAACCTTAGGATTTCGTTCTTACTCAGCTTTTTGTCTGGAGGGTGAGTCGGTACAAGACGCCGCAGTTCGGCGAAAGCCCCGTTAACGTTTTGCTGCCTCCATCTCTCTCGGCTGTTCGTGAACATTCGTCGGGCAAGCTTCCTGATTGGCAATTGGGTTATTTCCTCGCTGAAGCGTCGGCGCAGAGCAGCCGGGGCTGGTTTGTTGCGCAGGTCGAGGGGGTTCTCGGCGCTGTAGCTGGCAGAGCGCGTCCCCAACTCTCGCGAAGCAATCAACGGATACGCCCCACTCTCCAAGCAGATAAACCCGGGACTTGGGTTAGCACCCACCGAGGAAGGTGCAGCACCGCCGGAAGACGATGAAGATGAAGTGGAGGAGGGGGATATAGCCGATGGAGAAGACAGGGATGATGATGAAGACAGAGATGTAGACATTTTAGAAATGGATGATGACGAAAATGAAGCTGATATATCTTTATTGATATTCACGTTAAGGGTGAGTCGCTTCGGATTTTTGGGGTTGTCGTTTTGACCACTGGGGAAATTCTCCGTGGGACCCTTTGTATTGTTCATTGAAAAACCATCTCCGAGTATTTTATTATTATTATTGTTATTATGATTAATGTTGCTGTTATTATTCTTATCATTATTACAATTATTGTTATGGTTCTGATTTATGATGCTGTTGGATAGATCATTATCTGGGTTCGGGGTTACCATGGCAACACTTTTGCTATTTTTGGTATTGTTCAGTTCACACTCTGGCCGACGAATCTTGGTCTTCTCTCGGTCCTGTCCGGGAGATTCCGGAGAAAAGACATTGTCGTTCATATCGCAATCTTCAGTCGTTTTGTGAACAATGTCCTCGCTACTGTCTAAATCGTCTGACGTTGTGGACGAGTGCAAACTGTCAACCAGCATCTCACTCTCTGACGAAGTTACTGAACAGCCCTTTCTTGGATAATCAGCGTCTAGTCCAGGCCTCCTGTGCCGACCCAAATGCATTAGACTCACACTTTTCATCTCAACACACGCCATATTGCTTCAAAATATATTTTTTTGATCAAAGTCTTCAGAATCTTTTGTATTTGCCGCTTACTGTTTCATTTGACAGTGTATCTTTCTGTCTTTTTATAATAACTCTCTCTTTTTAACCCTTTGTATATTTACCATTGATTGTTTAGTTTCTGCTATTTGCGTTTCGTTCCGTCGCTTTGCTTTGAATTCCACCTTTTTCTGTTATATGATCCCGTACTTATCTCGGGGCAGAGCAAGAGACAAGAGCCAGGGATTTCTGGTTTTTGTTTATCCTTTTTCGTTTAGGGAAAAGGGGTTACAGTTAAAGGGGATATAAGGTAAATTTGATGATGAATGAGAGTTGGGGAACCAAATAAGAATTTAGTCTCTCTCAATTTGTTCTTGGATTTTGAGAAGCAAAAAAGATGTCAATGTTTTTCGAATTCCAGCCTGAACGTTTCCTCAGTGGTATTCGTTTTGGGGAGTTGGCGTGTTGACAGAAATTGTGATCTTCACAACGTTTTCTTTACCGTAAAACCTGAAAAAGACAAAAAAGATATTTAGTGTCAAATATTACATATACAAAATTTAAGAAAGAAAGAAAATAGTAATATAAGGTTAATAACGGTAAGCACATACGTAGCTTCAGTCATTTCCCGTGTTTATTTATAGGTAAATATTTGATCGTTTGGAAAAAATGACAAAAAATGACACTTTAAAATAAATACCGACTTCTTTAAAGACGACTTGTTATGTGTGCGCATGCACTTGCAAGTATTTGTGCGTATGTTCTTGAATGTGTACGCTGATATGTGTACACACTTATGTATTCCAACAAAATATGCTCTCAGATTTATGTATAAAAGCTTTTTTCCTATCTGTCTGTGGTGGTTCAAGTCGTGATCCTTTGCTAAAATGGCGTCAGATTTGTCGGAAAATATATCTACGTGTCATCTAAACCAAGTGTTATGCAACTCACCATTAGAAATTTCCTCCTTTTTTTTCAAGTCGAGGGAAGTCTTTAATTTTTATATTTTTTCTCTTCTTTTCCTTTCCGATATTTTTCCTTCCCATCTATTTAGAATGAGTTTTTCATTAAAATCTTGCGGCTTGCAGTAAGAAGGTTCAGTGATCAGAAGAGGGGCTTTGGATTGCATTATACATCGTAGTGCAGAGATCGATCTCCACCTTAAAAGATTAATATAATAGCCACAGGATACCCTATACATGATCCACGCTGCTTATAGTACCTGTTATACTAAATTGGTCATCCATCTAGGTATTGACAAGGATTAACTGGACTGATCGAACGAGAACTGGTGTATCCAACGCGATTTGGCCGTTAGAAAGAGGTGAAGAATATACGCTTTTTCCCTTTCCTTCTTTCTTCTTTCTTTCTACGTTAGTATTATTTTTAGATAAGATTTTATCTACGTAACAACTGCGTATATCCTCTATTTCACAGCCGTATGGTCTGATGGTAGACGACTGTACGACTCTTACTACGCACCGAATGAGTTTATCTTCAATCAATTTTTATAAAAAAAATCTGTTAAGAAATAGAATACTAAACTGGTGCAATCAAAAAGAGTTTTCAACACCAGAGTTTAGCACTAGATTTTTTTCGATGTAATTTACAGTGCAAACTACAGGAACTGTATCCATGTGTCAGTCATTTCCCTGCGTCTCTCTCTCTCTCTCTCTCTCTCTCTCTCTCTCTCTCTCTCTCTCTCTCTCTCTCTCTCTCTCTCTCTCTCTCTCTCTCTCTCTCTCTCTCTCTCTCTCTCTCTCTCTCTCTCTCTCGCCTTTATTAACATGCACGCATTAAGACAGGGCTTTTGGCCCATTATTGGGTCGCAAGGTTTCTGTTGACAGAGACGCACGTTTACAATTAATAAATAGTGAATGAGAAAAATAATGGTAACAATTAAATAATCAATTATCAATAATGACAGGTCAGGTTGCAGCAGGGTCAAACCTCTCATCAACTTTCATCTCGATCGAAGTTGATTGCTGCAAAGTTTGTTTTGTATATATGATCCAAGATATTATAGAAATATATATATATTTTTGGAATACAGTAAATGTATGTATTTATCAAAATGGAACAGGCCCTTGCATATCAATAAAATAAATTTTATAGATATGTAAGGTGTGTCAGTTAAGTTCAGCCGATAACACACCAGCCTGTCGATGTTAGTCGTAATTCCAAATCATAGTAGGAAAATATTTATTTTTACCCCCTTGAATTTTGTGAGGATTGTTCTGGTTGATCTTGTGCATAACTCCAGTCGACCCCAGGTTTGGGCTGGATTTTAAGAATTTTTTACCTTTGCCATCAATAATTTATTTGTTAAGCTTATTAATTCATAACCGTTATAGAAGCCTCGGCATAGATGTTAAACGTCAACGGAGGTTTGATGAGAGAGAAGGGATTTGAGATTCATGCGCCTACAGTATGTAGAGTACGTTCCATGCATCCAAGTCTTTCGAACTAAAATAAGTTTAGTGGATTTGAATTTCAAGAGTGTGAAGTGGTTCTCTTTTTAGTTGTATCAAGTTTAAGCCGTAACCCGGAGATAAAATTGGACGTTCATTACATGCCAGTGGATCGTTAGGTTGTTGCATAAAATTAAACTGGGTCGCGAGCGAAAGGTTTGAAGATCTTTGTATTAGGGTGGATTGACGTGGAAGAGAGGTAAGCAAACGAGTTTCGCGGGCTATTACTACCGTAGTGAGTTCAATCTTACCGGGTTCCCCACTCGAATTGCTTTGAACCAGACTAAGATTTGCACAGTGAATAAAGACCTTCTTGATGGATTGTTTCGTATCAGCCACCGTCATCTGTACGAGTGTGGATCAAAAGGTCCGTCTTGAGCAGAATCTTGATCTAAAATTCTCACTGTATGATGTTTGATCTATGTGATTGATATCTACCACTGAATTAAGTGCATTGATAAGGATGGAAATTACGTTAGAAAATGCATACACCCGCATACACACATACACATGAGTAATACTGCATTTAGAATTGTCCGAAAAAAGACAAAAATGAGCATTTCTTTTAGGAATTGTCTAGTACAAACAGTATCTCCGAAGCCTCGGAACTACATGTATCCAATATTCAAATTCTGAAACTGGCCGACCACCAAAGGTACAGAGGCGACATCGTTTCCTTTTCCCGCCTCTTTTTCTACCTACTTACAATTTTATCATACATGCATACATATAGGCATACTTATATACACACCCACCCACCCACACACGTGTATATATATATATATATATATATATATATATATATATATATATATATATATATATATATATAGTAGAATGTGGATTCGCTACATAGACTAGCTCATGTTTCTGCCCTCTCTGGGCCTAATCAGGCGAATCTTCGCTGATGAGGTCCGGAGATGGCAGAAACATGAGCTAGTTTGTGAAACGAATCCACATTCTACTATGTATTTCCAGCTCTACTCTAAAACAACTTAACTTCAATAGTAAAAAGTTGTATGTATCGAGCACTCTATGAAATAAATCCATTATATATCAGAAGTGGCTTTATATTATCAATATATTATTATTATCATATTATGTTATACTGCTAGCCTGATTTATACCACATGTACAATATATATATATATATATATATATATATATATATATATATATATATATATATATATGTGTGTGTGTGTGTGTGTGTGTGTGTGTGTGTGTGTGTGTGTTGGAAGCAGATAATTATCGTTGTCAGTCAAGACTCGGACATTTTACTTAACTCTTTTGTCAGTTGAAGCCTCTTACTGTTAAAAGCATGAAGTACCCTCCTTTTTGTAACGCGAGAAACAGAAAAAAAGCGGCATCTGATAGAGAGATCTCTTTTTTTTTTACTGTCAATAAAATGACACTCTTGGAAGCGTTCGGTCCTTGACTTGCAGCCGTAAGGTAATATCTAACAGTCATTCGAGGATAAGTAATGATAGCAATGAAAATGGCAGCTGGCCAAGTATGGTACGATCTTTTCTCGTTCAAACTGAGATATCAACAAGTGGTGCCCTTACGCTGATTACGGCTTCGGTTGCCCCTACTTCGGTTCGAAATATTACATTACAACTCACTCGGCCATCGTCAAAAGAATCTGAAGTAGCGTCCTTTATTTTCACCCTGTGCTATGGCCTGGGGAGAGGGATACACAAACAGTCCATTCTCTATATTGTTACCCGCTCGGCCAACGCGCATCTCGTGGGATACCAGCAAGGCAGATATGTAAAGAATTGTGCATACAGGACTGATTTCCTGGCAGGAATAGAATACTTTAACTGATTTCAATTCGATCTCCTCAAAACCAGAATAATTCGGTTGTCTGCAGGAAAATGGAACATCATAGACGTTTATGTTGAGAACAGCAATTCTAAGGATCCCAGATCACATTTCTCACCATGAAATCCCAGGTTTCATCAGTTCGATACATTCTGAAATCTTCCAGAACGTTCTCCGCCTTTTTGTTCGATAGAAACTGTTAACCTAAACATCAAGTGGATCAAGATAGCTGGCTTTGTACGTATTATATGTATAAGCAGCAGCAATGGAGCCAGAGGGCAGACATTTTTTTTTTTTATAAATCACTCCTTATTATACCTAGAAAAAACGTGTTGTTTTGTTTTTCAACCCTCCCCCGAAAATTTATGCAGTGGAGGGTTCAATTTACAATCTAAGCGTAGGCAAAATTGGTCCTTTAGTCTGTGTGTGGCCACGTTCAAACTTGTTTTTTGTGAATTCGGACATTTTTTCATAACTATAAATGCCCAACAAAATGTAAGCGAGGTAATTTATTTATTGATCACCCCTGACACGACATTAAGCCAAAATAGGTTGGTCTCCACTAAGTGACTAACCAGACTAGTTTCTTTTTATTTATTTATTTATTTATTTTTCAACTTTACAAACCATTCCCAACACGCTCTTACAATTACTGCATCATTATTAAAATCTTCGATCATCCGTTTCAACTGCATTCTCCTCAGATTGAACCTGAAGCGTAAACAGTGTCAAATATCGTCAGACGTTGCGATATCTACTTCAGTAAATAATTCATTCAAGTCTGACTTTAAGATAATAAATTTTCACTGTGGTTGGAGCCAGTAACATTTGTGTGAAAACAAAAAGAAAAAAAAAAAAGAATCTATCACAGCGTACGATTGCCCCAAGATTTGATATACACGCCAAAAGGAGGGGGATATAAATAAATATAGATAAATATACACGTAAAAGGGCAAAAACACGAGGAGTCGGGTTGGAGACCAGACTTGATACGGGCCCCGACAATTTCTGAAGCCTTGCAGACGTTTTCCTCCTTAGCGGTGGTCCTTATGAAATTGATGGTGATAAGTATCAACAGGATTCTGTCCAGAAACAGTTCAAGAAGAAGAAGAAGAAGAAGAAGAAGAAGAAGAAGAAGAAGAAGAAGAAGAAGAAGAAGAAAAGGAGATAGTGAAGGAAAATATGAAGAGAAGAAGAAGAAGAAGAAGAAGAAGAAGAAGAAAAGGAGATAGTGAAGGAAAATATGAAGAGAAGAAGAAGAAGAAGAAGAAGAAGAAGAAGAAGAAGAAGAAGAAGAAGAAGAAGAAGAAAAGGAGATAGTGAAGGAAAATGTGAAGAGAAGAATAAGGGAAAAAAAGAGGAAAGAGTTTAGTGAGAGGAGAACCAGGACAAGAACAGCGAGAGGAAGAGACCCTGGAATATGATTAGGTGAAAAGTAGAATGAAAAAAAAAGGAAAGTTAAAGGAAAAATAAGTGGAAAGAAGAAGAAAAAGGCAGAAGAGGAGAGTAAGAGGAAGAGTTGAGAACGAAGAGGTCAGCTTCATGATTAAGTTTGATGTTACACGTACAGAGAGATTAAGTTACAAGTGCGAATTATTTGGTCGAATGCATAAAACCTAAACTCACACACACACACACACACACACACACACATACATACATATATATATATATATATATATATATATATATATATATATATATATATATATATATGTTTGTGTATGTGCGTGAACGTCTAATGATGAATTCAAAAAGTATCATCAACAAAGCCTTCATTAGATGATAACCCTTGAGTCCGGCATGGTTTCGAAGCTGGAACATCATTACCACTGACTCAAGGTGCTGTGGCAATACCTCGTGATATTACCAAGTTTGTTCAGCCATTTTAAAAAAAAATGGTTTCTTCTGTGTAAAGTTTTCAACTCTTAAAAGCAAGACAGCCAAAGCATACATGCAAAATCATTTTTGTTCAAGTACTTACGACAGGTTCTGTACACACATACACGCACGTGCACACACACACACAAACATATACATAATAACAACATGAGTGTAGATTTTTTTCAGTGGTTCATAACAAGTTGCATATTCTGTTTCAGTTGAAAATGTTCTTCCTATGTGATTTAGCGGAACAGAATGTACTATCTGTACTGCATTACTGGAAAATTCTTTACCCTTGTTATAACTGCTCCTCTGATGGTATTGAGCAATTTGAATTAAAGATCTATCTAATATATGTACACCTGCTTGTTGCCGTTCACGATATATATATATATATATATATATATATATATATATATATATATATATATATATATATATATATATGTATAAATCTCTCTCTATATATATATATATATATATATAGATAGATAGATAAATTTGCTGCAGTTGTATTTTCCGAGGCTTCAAGTTTCACTTGAGGCAAACCTTGATATAACAAACACAGAAAAGCTTTTATAACCTCAAAAACCGAAAATTCCTACTGAAAGCAGTATATTAAGGTCTTTGGAAAAGGCTCTTCACACCCACGCCTAAAATTTATCCGTCAACGGTACGAAATGTTGAACTTGGTTAAACGCCTGATATATATATATATATATATATATATATATATATATATATATATACTTCTTGCATTGTTCCCTCAATTGTTTATTATTTATTACTTCCTTCTTTCCCTTTCTGTTTTCTGGAGTGACGGATTTAGATCTCTTCATTAATGTAAACATGTCAATTCGACACAATTTTTTGCCGTGTCATGATGTATTGTGGAAGGACAACTTTCAACGCAGCTATAAATCTGAATCAACTGACATCTACGTTGGTACATGGCGAGCAGCATGGCTAATACAACTAACGCGCAAGTGTCAATATCAAGAAAAAGAAATTATTATAAGAATGATTGTTACCAAATTAAATATTCCTGTGATTAGCAGATACATATTAAACATCTACATCTACAACTGCATATATATATATATATATATATATATATATATATATATATATATATATATATATATATATATATATTCAATTTCTGTGCCGATAATCGTTAGGCCACCCTCACCACAATGCTGATATATCAATCGATTGTTGAATACATTAAGAATCCCAAAACTTGATTGGAGAAGATGATAGTCTGCTTTGAGTTCTATAAGAATAGCTTTAAGAATTTAAAACATTTTCTGTGGTAAATCAGGTATCTATATAATTATATATTTACTGTTTAATTCTGTAACTATATATATATATATATATATATATATATATATATATATACATATATATATATATATATATATATATATATATATATATATATATATATATATATATATATACATATATATATATATATATATGTATATATATACTGTGTTTGCAAAAAGAGTCCGATACATTTCAAAAGTTTATTTTAACATACTTAAACAGCTTCAAATATATATCTTCATACTTATACAGCTTCAAATATATATATGTATACATATATATGTATACATATATATATATATATATATATATATATATATATATATATATATATATATATATATATCGAATCGACAAAATTGCATATGAAATAGGCACTAACATCCTGATATGCCTGTAAAACAATAACAACTTTGATTACCATAACAAATAAAATAAAGCAAACTAAAACAAAACGTGTGTGTTTGCGTGTGTGTGTGTGTGTGAAATGTTTTTCAAATGGTTTGAAAAATATCGGAAAAAATTAACCTTCAGGAAGATAGTGGATGGTTGAACCGAAAATTAACAACTTATAACTCATCTGGGAGGTGTAGCGCAGCTCCCTTGATGACAGCAAAATTATAGGCTGAAGAATAAAAGTAAAAAGTAAGGGGTTGCCTTACGCTGGCTACCACTGTCATGAAACCCCAAAGTGACATCACTCACTTTATCCCGAACTACTTTTCCCATCGCCTGGCAGAATGGGTTGTGCTAAGTGAACGTGCATAGCCGGAATTAGAACCAGTTGAGGATCGTTGATAGCATTTTCCGCGTCGTTAACCGTTACGCCATTCGAACCTCTGCATTATGGACTACCATTACCATAATTGCATTTGTCGTCATTTCTCTGGATACTTCTGCGCGTTAATTATATTGATTAGCTCTTATTATAAGATACAATAACTGACCAATGACTGACCCGATACGGCTCAAATTTACGAAAAATTGTTATCCTTTGTTTTTTTTTGGGGGGGGGGTATTTTTCCCTTCTTTTTTTTACATTACCTCTTCTCGGATCTGTGTATTTGGTACTCCTCAGTTGCAAAACGTATCCGGTAATCCATGGATACCCAATAATGACTCCTGCCGCTTTTACAACGGGAATAGTTAACAGATCCAAAGTGCATAGGTTTCTTGCAGACACAATGGAGAAAACGAAACGAATACATACTTGAGGACAACTGGCATGAAATCATGGGAAAATAATGTGGATATGCCAACTATTTGGATATGATTTTGCATCCGCCTTCAACGAAGTGGGTATACTTCAGCAACCGGGTCAACATATCCTTGTCGGTCTTCTAGGCGAAATTATAACGTTGTTATCAAACATTTTTGAATAAAAGGTCAATTCAGTGATACAATTAGGATGAGTAGAGAATAAGGATGTTCCTCTATCTAGAGAAGTGTTTCATAATGACCTCCAATGGTGTACTTGCTCATATCACTTGGAGAGCACAACAAAAGATACTTATTATCATATCAGTATATATTTCTCTGCAAAATGTTGAAATTAATCAAGATATATTTTGCATGGAATGGTTTGTAATGGTTGAAACAGAATTAAATCGAATGTTTTGGCTGTTTACATTGTATTGTGATTGGTTATTCCAGTGGTTTCGAAACTGCGGTCCGTGGATCCATGGGGCTACAGCAAATGATTCTTTGGGGTCTGCAGCGGTGTTTTCTCAAACCCTAACTTGGTGAATCTTGTGGCATAGAAAGACCATCCATTGCACAGCTATCAAAAAACATGTTTATGCTATACGGACCTGTACCACATATAAGAATCCAAATAAATGTAATCTACTTAAAATAGATGTGTGTTGTAATTCATAGATTAAATGCTAAAAATAGGGGTTCATCAGAATATTCCCTTTATAGAAGGATACGACTAGAACTTACGTTTGAGTTTTCGAAACCAGCGGGCTAAAATATTCTGAAATCTCGCTTGAATGGGGATCGTGTGGCATTTCCGAGTGACCTGGCCGTGTAATACCACTATTATTATGAATGAGAGTGTCAAGTTGTTAAGAGGGCCGGTTTAAGGTACCGGCAACACGGGCATTCGCCTAAGTTACCAAATGCTGGTTGACGCCTTTCATGTAGAACTTTCCAAACACAATGGAAAAATGGGTAAATTAACAAAATAAAGCGAATAAAAGCAGTCGAAATAAGAGCGTTCCCTGATATGAAGTCAGATTTTTCAGGTAATTAACTTTTCATTTCTGTATATTAATTTTTTTGAACGGTAAAACGAATAAGCAGGAAAGCACCCAGAGTGCACATACCTCTGTCAATACCATTATCAGAGGTAGTAATTGTGCATGGGTCCGCCCAGAATTTAATCACTCTTCCGGTAGCCAATTGACCGCTCCTCTACAAAGTTTCATAGAAATGTATTGAGAACCTATGGAGATATCGTGTAGACAGACATGTGGTGTGGATATATAATACGACGGAGGAGGGCAATTATGTATGGATCTGCCCCAATATTCAACCACTTTCACTGAGCCCAATACACACCGTTCCACGATATTTCATTGAAATCTATTGAGTACTTTCTGAGATATCGTGTGAATAGACAGATGGAGCGATAGAAAGAAAAAAAAGATGCGACTGAATACAGGATGCATTCGTTGGCAGACATAACGAGGGAATGAATAAACGAATAAGTACATAAATGAAATAATACAATACTTTGAAGGGCCACGAAATTCAGCATGTGCGATGGGCAGGAAACCTAGAACTTGCCTTGGTTATTCTAGATTTGGTTAATCAATGCTTTCTCTCGATTGGTAGATCAACAATAACGTAAATTTCAGAAGCCCACGAATGCTCACTGTAGATCCAGGCAGTGCAGTGAACCATTCCAATTTAAGAAGCGACAAAATTTATTGTATCAGAGAATTTAAGGATGGCTGGATGCTATTCGCTCTTGGAGAATACTGAAGAATGCATCAGGTGAAACATTGCTTTCAAGGCAGAAAAACATTAGTATAAGCAATCGAATGGTTCTTTAAATAATGAAAATACTTCACTCCGGTAAAGTTTAAAAGCTAACAAGACTTATGGTACGTCGATCCCCATAAGGAAGACATGTTACTCAACTAAACGGGACAATGTCACAACAAAAATATACGAGTAATTTTGTTGTATTCTAACCACGCTATATACTTGGTTCAATACTGCTTGGGCATTAACAAGTTTGACGTAAGATTAAGTGATTACAGTTTGACACAAAGACGTGTTTTCACAAGAGTACGACGGACAGACGGTAGAGTTCACACTTTCATACCTCAAAGGGGATAGTGTCCGCTTTCTAAAAATATAGATATATATAAATATACCCTTCACTCTTTTACGCAGGTTGTTAATCACGTTATGCGTCTTTTCGGGTTGATCCATCCTGAAAGCAGGGTGTGATACCCCATAAATTATGAACTGCCTGTTAGTTGTTGTATGTGCACGTACGCATACGTGCACAGGCACATGCACACACACACGCGTACACTCAAGTGTTGTTACTTGGTGTAGACAGCGTATATAGAATAAACAATCAGAGAAAAATGGGGCTGCTGTAGGAATCGAACCTGCGACGAAAAAGGTAGCCGTCTCAACATAACGTCGTTCTGAACCAAAATATATGTTGATACATTTTAAATGTTTTTATAATAAGATGAAGGATGATATAAACAAAAGATTGGTAACATTTTAGGGTTCGCTATTTCAGTAAAAGCACGAATTATGGCTCCCGTATTATTGAATCTTTTATCATGTGATAAATTTCAAGTGCATGTGGAGAATGCTGAAACATTTCATATCCTGATTCTCAAAGCTTATACACAGTCAGCTGAGAGGTGTCAGTCTTGAACTATCATGAGGCATTTAAGAAAATATTGGCTTCGTGACGCCCTCGATAAAGTGGTGTGACGAATCCTGGGGAAGGTCTATGTCGAACGACGGACGATAAAAGACTAATGATGATGAAAGAAATGTCCAAGTTTTTAATGTTTTACGGTCAATTTGTATTGGATAAACCGGGTATTGTAAGATCACCGAAGTTAAGCAACGCTGAGCTCGGCCAGTATCTACATAGGTGACCGTCTGGAAATACCAGGTGTCGTAACCAGTTGTAGAGGCATCCCTAGCACTTATGGTTACATCCAAACGTAGAGCACTTCTTTCCTTTGGAAGCCTTAGGCATGTTCAAGAGGCGGGGGCAAGTGATACTTTGGCACAGCACTTCCTTCATACTAAGCGTCCAGGCATAGTTTGATTGTCTTTATATATGTATATGCGTATCGTTTCTAATGATATACAGTTTGGCGTAAAGAAATCAGAAGTAAAGCGGGAATAAAGATGGGTCTTTTAAACAGTGACCTTTAAATGCTGCGAGTTATGTAGATTTGTATTACAAACGACGGGTAACCTCCACCTCTAATCATGATAGCCATAAACTCTGTTGAAGAACCCATGTTCGTCATGGGGGTGGGTATCAGTGATGAAAACCACACTACGGACGGACACGCCTACACAAGATAAATAGATAGGCGTGTGTACGAGCCAGTGTGCGTGTGTGCGAGCACAGGTATTTTTTTCTTGTTGTTTTTTGCTAGGCGTATCACTTCTTATATATATATATATAATGAGATAATAGATTCGCTACACAAACACATTCATGTTTCTGCCCTTTTGGGATTCTTAGAGCGAAACCTGAAGAAGCCTAAAAAGGCAAAAACAATAAATGTGTTTATGTTGCAACCGCATTTTTTCATCAAATTTAAAGCTCTACTGTACCTCAGTGTTTTTGTCGAGCACCTAATGAAATGAACCAATCACACATCGCATATTGAATTACTTATGTGAATTTTGGTATATATATATAGAGAGAGAGAGACAGACAGAGAGAGAGAGAGAAACACACACAGAGATACATTGATAGAGTGAGAGAGAGAGAGAGAGAGTGAGGGAGAGAGAAATACAGACGGACAGATTTTTTTTATTATCTTGATTTTTTAAAATTATTCTTTGATCAGTTTAGCCCACAAGTGAGGCTCAATCTCGAATAGTTTACCAGCTTAATTTGGTCTATGTACGGATGCAGGCTTAAATTCTCTCTCTCTATCTCTCTCTATCGCTCTCTCTCTCTATATATATATATATAGAGAGAGAGCGAGAGAGAAAGAGAGTGACACAGAGAAAGACGCCTAACACTATCCCTAACCGTAACCCTCTCTCTCTCTCTCTCTCAATATATATATATAGAGAGAGAGAGAAAGAGAGAGAGGGTTGAGAGAGAGAGGAAAGAGTGAGAGATTGAGTGTCTACCATGTGGTGATGGCAAGCAACGTAAGCAACATATGTATATATGTGTGTATGTATGTGTGTGTGTGCATGTGCGTATGTGTGTGTGCGCATACATGTGCGTGTGTGCATGTGAGAGCGTGGGGTATATCATGGTAGGTGGGGGTTCATTCTTTCCTCTAAATACCCCCGTTATTATATACAAGTCAGACGCACTTCAAATAGATATCGTAGATATATCATCAGCGTCAACAACAACAAACAAAACAATAACAGTTGCGCCACCATCACCACCACCATCACTAACAACAACAACAACAACAACAACAACCACTACTTGACGCTGCAGACTAAAAAAATAAGAAAGAAATCTTTTTTCTTCATTTTTTGAATATGAGACTTTTCTATTCAGCAGTTCTAGTTTTGGTTCTCCTTATCTTGAGTTTCTATTTTAGGCTTTTTTTTAATTCGGTTCAATACAACAGCATCCATTTTTGGTTTACTTCTTTATTTAAAGGTTTGGCTTTCATCACTTTTTTTCATTTCTTTAATTTCTGTCCACCCTATCCCGTTTTTATTTTTTGCTTCATTTTTGTTTATTTTTATAGTTGTTCGAGATTTTTTTTCTTCTAATCTTTATTGCATATGTTTGTTTTTTTCTTTTTTCCTTCATCTCTCAAATCTTCCCTCCTTCCTATCATTGATTTCCTTATTCTGGTTTTCTTGCTCTCTTTCTTCTCTCAAACGTCCCCTTTTTTTTTCACTTCTTTGTTTGTTTTTTTTTCTTTCTTTTGTCACTTCTCTCAAATATTTCACTCCATTCTCACTCACTCTCTCTCTCTCTCTCTCTCTCTCTCTCTCTCCTTTTCTCCTTTTTCATTCTTTCTTTCAATCTTTCCATCCTTCTTCTCTCTGATTCCATCACTCAAATTCCTTTTGGGGTTCATTTGTTTCTTTTTTTTTCTCTCTTTCTCTCTTTCTTTCTAACTGACTTTCTCTTTTCATTGTTTCTCCCTCCTCTATCCCGCTATTGCCCTCTCTTTCATCAATTTTTCATTTTCTCTATCATGTCTTTACTTTCTCCAACTGTGTGCCAAGTTTCTCCCTTCAACATTATTTTCGATAAAATCACTTGCTTCAGCTCTTCTTTCCTTTCAAATTAACTTTTTTTCCTTTCCGTTCCCGTCATCATTGTCTTTCTTTCTTTCTTTCTTTCGTTCTCTCGTTGCTTCCCTTCTTTTCTTATTGTCTCACATCTCCCTACGTTTCATCTCCTCTCTTTACTGTCTACTTTCTTTCTCTTTACTCTCTTTCTCTACTTTCTCCTTTTATTTCACTCTCCCGTTTTCCTTCCTCTCTCGCCATCCAATAATTCCTCCATTTACAGTGGCTTCATTCTTCTCTCAATTTCACGACGTTATCAACGGATTAATTTTAATGCCTACGGGTTCGATTTTCTTTTTTTTTCTATTATGCACTCGACTGCAGGGTATGCACTCAGGGCATCCATCTTCAGTTGCTGTTTTTCTAGTTATCGTCCTTTTCAAGAACAATGAATTCAACAGAAAAACCAGAAACGTGCAACGCAAAGACTTTTGGCACCAATTTAGGCTGTTTTGAAAGGAAATTATAAGAGCATGCCGGGAAACTCTTCGTTTCGTAAGTACTCACTCACCCCCTCTCCAGGGTGGCCAAATGTCTTTTGCAGCGCAAGACCAAATTTGCATGGTCACGAGACAAAATTACGTAGCTTCAATTCCAAAATAATCAAATAAGTAAGCTTCTCAGAAAATTAAAATACATGTTTTTTTTTAATCTATTGTTTATGTATATTTTAGCATTATCAAATCATTCGAGTGTAAGGGATTGTTATCTTTCGTGAATATTTCTCAGTACCAAACCTTAATTTCGGGAGATTTGTTCAGTACCAAATTCACCCAATTTTGATCTTGAAAATGCCAAATGCCAACCCTGTTTCATTCCCAAAGTACTCACTTGCCGGCTCTGTTCTCTGTCAAACACTGTGGTATGCCACTAGTGGGATATTTTGGCAAGATATCTGGCAACAAGAAAGATTGCAGGGAGAATTAGATTCGTACCTTTCCTACAGATGTATCGCATGAAATGGACAGGGAAGAAACATAGCTAGAATAAGAAATCGGTTTTCCTATTCCGTTTTCTATGCTGATAACCATTACCACATACTTTTCGTTATTACAGCTTATGCATGTAAATTAGTTTTCTGAGAATGGTTTGCTCACGTCCTCTCCATCAACGATCGGGGAACGCTTGCAGCAATTCTCGTTTTGTCAAGATATTTCGGAATGTGAGAGAGTGCAGATATATAGTTTCATGCCTGGGGTCAACTGTGTGAAGTGAACATGAACAGTTCCAAATGGAATTTGAACTAGCTCCGCCAAGTCTGTTTTCCGAGCAGCTTGCCGTTATGTCGCCCGATCATGTAAGCAGGGTAGATTTTGCTACTTCACAAATGTACTGTCTTCCATGAGGATTCGCGAAATCGTATTACGCCACTTTTTCAAGAGGAGAACGCCTGCCTGGCTGCCTTGAAAATCATGATCTATACCCTGGCTTTCGTCTGGGATCAAACACCAACTACAGAATCCGGCGGCAGATATGTTACTATATAACTTGCCAAGCGTTCACCAGATAGACCGATAGATATGAACAGGCTATGAGGAAAATGATTAAATGTTAGGAGACTCACGTGTTCAATAGTTCACAGTAGACAATGAGGTTAAGACTTTAAACTAAATACTCTCAAGTGCGTATGTATGTCATATGTACGCATTGTATTCCAAATAGATATGATCCTCATTTTTCCGAAAATTATGAGCAAAAAAAGGTGTATAACCTACAAAAATATTGATATACATATTCTTATGTATAATTATATACACAGGACAAAGCATTTTTCGTTCGAAATTGAAGTTGAATCGGAAGAGTGAGGAGAGGATTATCAAGGGAAGTGAATTATACATGGTGAAATACGGTTAGTCAGCAAGCAGAGATATAAGGACGTTAGGAGTTGTGCGTGTGTGTGTGCTTGCGTGCATGCATGTGCACATGCGTGTGTGTCCATTATATTAATAGCCTTTTCGTGAATATGTTTTGTTTGTTTTTTTGTTTGTTTTTTTTTTTTTTTCGTAAAACATGACAAAGGTTAGTCTGTTTAGTTTTTTCCACAAGTTCTTCTTGCTGGCTGGTGGCCTGCCACAAAATAGGATCTAAATTCGGAGGGACTGTCCGAAGTTCTTCGATTCGTGTAATTCCGATCATCATTGGTCATTTTCAAGAACAAAAAAAGAAGGGCGTTGTAATTACAAAGTACAGCTTTTCCATGTGGATAATGGCGTGCATAGTATCATTTAATTTTTGATGTTCATTATATCACGTGCCAGTGACACTGTTTCCGAATGGAAATAAAAAAGACACTTTAAAATGCCGGCCCCAGATCAAAAGATCTGTAGTCTTTTTTCATGTTTAGTAAGAGGGGTTGATTAGAGGCTGTCGTCCCCTGGCGCAGGTGTAAAGGGGTGCAAAATATCCTTTGACATGATGTATGTTGATAAATAATTATGTGTCCCCTTGGATATAGTACCACTGCCCCTTGGGGTGCCTTTACCCCCAGATATTGTCTATACCCCGGTTACTGAAAACCCTTGCCACACCACAGATTTTTTTCAATAGTGAGTATGGCAGATGATATCATTTGTTCTTTGGACATTTTAAGAATTTGATCTTCTTTTAAAATTTTGCATCGGACCTTTTAAACTATATCCTATCTCAATACTGCTGTCGTCTGAATGGCTTTAATTCTTTTTCAGATTACCAGATTCTTACATCTATTTCTCAAGGCTTTTTAATGCTGTTCCAAGTGCTCCACTAATGATGAGTACAATTGTTTCTTTCATGCAGATATGCAGGTATAGCATGACTGGTCCCAATAATTCGTTCCCAAATTACCCGTTCTGTTCATAACCTCACTGTTCACGGCCATACGTGTGTAAGGTAGGGGTTCAGCTTATACTTCATTAATTTGTACAGCAGTACCTTCATCGCGCTGTATCGAACCCGCACTATCCAAGATACTGCTATATTTTAAGCTTGTCTTATTTTCGTTATCTTTGTTACCGTCCTCTTAATCATAAGATGGGGAGCTAGTCGATGAAGATCAAAGTTTCCATGTAAAGGGCGGCAGTGAAAATAATTTGGAGACCCCTGTTTTAACGACGTGCGAAATAGTCTATCAACATTCGTTTACTCCTAATACGACCGCCACTTAGCCACCTCGGGTTTCTTCTATCCGTAGTGTCTCTACTTGCCCAATACTCTGGGCCTTGGATCCTGCCTCTACCCCCTCAGTCTCTCTTTCTCTCTCTCCCCTCTATTTGCTAATATCTATTACCTCTCACACGCCGTGTAAACATTGTGACAAACAACCGTGTGGTAACAATGTCGGAGGTCCGCAGTTAAATCATGGGGCCACCTGCAAATCTCTCTGTTTAACGTTAAATACCGTCATTGACCCCAAACACGCAGTATTCGTTTTCTTTTTCTTCTTTTTTTATGTCATCGCTTCTCATTTTTTTTTCTGGGGTTAGTGATAGGCTGGGAGAAAACTGATAAACAGAGTGATATGAAGAGGTTTTTGGTAGTGTAGGTTGACTCAATGAAGTAATCTTTAATCTATCATCAAATCAGGAGAGAGAGAGAGAAAGACAGATGGAAAGATAGAGAAAGGCTGAGAAACGCTTGTTTAGCCTTACAATCTCACTGTCGTACATTGTAAATATAAAGAAAGAGAGAGAGAGAGCGAGAGAAAGGGAAACATGGAGGAAAAACGATTTTCATGGTTTTTTATAAGCATACATGAGTGTGTGCATATGCGTGTTCGTGTGTGTACGTTCGGGTGCGAGAGAAGTGGCAATGACAACGAATGATTTTTACTAATCATAAGAGTAAATAAACTTGCAAGTATATGAGAATAGACTAAGATGGATAACTATGGCAAAATGAAATATATAGATAGGTTGACGTGGCTAGATTCTCAAGCTGTCGACGCCACCATCAGTAAATCCCCTGTGCGCCACTTCAACTGCAGTCTAAACAAGTTGATTACTGTGCGCCTGCGCGATCCAATTCTATCGAGTTAATATCGCTTAATTTGGACCCTCCAGTCTTCTTAACTTTTCTCCTGACTCCGCTTTTCAGAAACCGACCCGCTCTCTCTCTTGCCCAAGACGGACTGAGAGACGTCAGCTGTCGACTATTCTTCCAGAAATATGGACTGATTCATGTGGTTAGCTATCTGTCGATGTTAGACGAAAGTGAACGTTTTCTTATCGAAGATCTATATCGTAAGCTAGAACATAAACTCTTTGCTGAGATTTGTAGAAACGCTTTCGAGTGGTTCCTCAATGAATATATTTTAAAAAAGATTTTTTCAATTCTTTGAATAGGATAATTTATATCGTGTCATCCCGACGTTGATGAAAGGATTTTTCACTACTTATCACTCGATGATAAAATTAGATGTTATTTATAACATTTTCTGCTATTAGAAATGGAGTTATTGCAATGGGCAAAAGACATCGTTTGTCACCGGAAACTATGCCGAAGATCGTGCGACATCGTAAGCTCAATTATTCGTTCAGGATAAAAGCTTCTGATGTTGGATGGTCAATAATGCTGCTCACGTTGCCAAAAATATCTCCAATATAGCTGATGGTAGGCTACATGTAGACAACCGAGCTGAGAAACACCATATAAATGGATAGGTGTATTCATAGTCCTTAGTCTATAGCCCTGTAACCCAAAACAAGGTTCTTAGCCACCTGTACCGAATAGTCCTGGGTGAGATAGCCTGACTAAGCCCATTCCTCTTCAGGCTGATACATTGAATCCACGATCTACCAACCCGGAACCGAGCACTCTACCTCTTGGCCATAGTAATAGGTATAGGTGCAATAGGGATATGATTTCCATCAGTATAAGAAAATGTGTAGGCCAAAAATATGGTTTGAAGGTGGGTGTGACGATCAGGAAAAATCACCTTTTTGAGTGTAGGCACATGAGATGTGTAACGTACTGAAATTCACGTTTCCTTAAAGAATAGGCGTGCATGTGTTCAGCTCGGCCAAGAACATACGGATTGGAGCTTGGAACAGTGATCTAAAGTACTATTAGGCGACGAATCGAAATTCACCATCTTTGCTTCTGGTGGTCGGAGGGACATCAGAAGAGCATTCCCCAACCACTGGGCCGCGGACCGGTACCAGGCTGCAAAGCATGAGCAACCGGCTCACGAGGATATGATATTATTAGGCGATATAAAACGAGTCAGCTGCACCTTTCTACATTTCCTGTGGTGCCTTGTAAAATAAATACAAAATAATTTCCTTTGATCTTAATATCAAATTCGTTAGATAAACCCTTTTAGGAATGAAATTGGGTGTATGTGCCTCTTATAAGTGATTTATAGCTGACTCAATTATAATACAGTCGTGATTGATAATCGGTGGGTCCGCAAGAAGATTGTCGATATCAAACCAGTGGTAAGAAAAAGAGGTGATATATTTGACTTATCACCTGTCTTCCGGTAGTGATTAGCATCACTCACCGACAAGTCCACAAGAATATTGTGAGGAATAAACTGGTCTGCGATCCCCAAAAGAATGTGGAACCTTGCATCAGATGAAGATGGGAGAAAACCACCATCTGCATTAGAGCAACGTTTAAGCACGGAAAAATTAGTGTCATGTTGGTCCATTGTATCAATTAGAGGGAATTGCAGACATTGTCTTATCAAGGATTACTGGATAGTTATTCGCATAAAACCCATTTTTCGCTTTTACGGAAAAAGGCAAATAGCGAAAAAAAAAAAAGCTTTCAGTGTTTCTTTTGTGTCAAGTTGTTATAGAGACAGCATGCATCCTCTTTCTCACTCTACCGGAACCCAGTCTTCTGTATCTCCCGCTACCCCAACCTCTGACGACTCAGCCTGATATATCATCACCACCATTTTACGGGGACGGAGGACCCCTCCCCCGAGAAGTTTTCTGTATACAAAATAATGGTAATTGCTTCTTTACTTTTCACCATTTCGGATTACGAAAGGTTTTTATTGAAAAGCTCTACTTTCGACTTGACTGCAGTATTTTGACAAATTGAAGTTATATTATTATTTCTGAATCATTCATGTTGAAATACTGAACAATTAAAGAACAAACATGTGTCTTAATCTGGGTACGGTTTGGGGAATTGAAAACAAATGACGAAATATTCCAATTCCCAAGTCAAAGGATGCGACTGTATATGTATGTGCATTCGTGTGTGTATGTGTGTGTGTGTGCAACTGTATCTGCATTTATACGAGTGCACGGGTGTATTTGTATATGAGTGCGTATTTGTATGTGTATGTATATACGTTTGCGCACGTGCATTTAGACATGTATTCGTAGGTACATCGATACATCCATAGCTTAATGATGCAAAAAGCGTTTATTTTACACAAAACTGAATTATTTCTGAACGTAGCTTTTTTTCAAACAAATAGATTGATAGATAGATGGATAGATAAATAGATTGATTGATAGTCAGATGAGATTGTATAACAATTAACATGGGCATGTCATACATGTAGAGCATGGTACACAAAAGTTTTTTTGTTATAGAACCTAAGACACGGCAAGAAGTTTCGTTAACCCTTGCAACGGCTAACATTGGTATTTTGTTTACTCATTTTGGCGCACGCTCGAGTGTACATTGTAAGTGTTTGTGTGTACGCATGTGCATACATGTATGCTTATGCGTCTATAAGTTTTTGTGAGTGTGTTCTTGGTCTTTCAATTGTTCGTTTCTTTATCAGGACGTACCAGAAACTAGTTTATTTGTATTGTTGTTTCCAATACCTAAAACCCCTTATCTTATTCGCCCTGTTTTTCAAATCGTGCTTCCTCTCTTTCCACTAGACCATTGCTTCTTCTTCTTCTTCTTCTTCTTCTTCTTCTTCTTCTTCTTCTTCTTCTTCTTCTTCTTCTTCTTCTTCTTCTTATCTCTCTACCTTCCCTCTTTCTGTTTTTACATCTTCCGACACTTCTCTCTCTCTTTACCCCCTTCTACTTCA
Source organism: Thysanoteuthis rhombus (assembly GCA_963457665.1). NCBI lineage: Eukaryota > Metazoa > Mollusca > Cephalopoda > Oegopsida > Thysanoteuthidae > Thysanoteuthis > Thysanoteuthis major. Next base: position 14,699,045 of record OY735217.1, read on the forward strand.
TCCTCCTCTATCTTTACCTTCCTTACTCCTCCTTTCACTTAATCTGGTACATCTCTCTCTCTCTCTTTCTCTCTCTCTCTCTCTCTCCTCTCTCTTCCTCATCCTTCTACTCTCATCTTTACTCCCCGTTGACTTTGTCTTCCTTCCCTTTTTTCTCTCGTTTCACTTCCTCCTATATTTTTCTCTCTTCCCTATTTTACCTTGTATTTGTTCCTACTCTCTCTTCCTTTCTTAGTAATTTTTTTCCTCAAAAAATGGCATTGTTTTATTCCTTCGGGGAAAAAGACATAGACAAAGCTCAAAATTTACAATTTTGGGGGCTCCAACAATTGGTTCATACCTCAAAAGTACTTTTTTTCTGGATAAGCGATTGTTTAGGGGCTTTGATAATCAACCATTTACAGTTGAGATCTCAACTGAAATATGTGCATTTTCGAACGACCTAGCTAGCCTCAATTGTAATATTTCTATTTTTGAACCTCTTGGCTTCAATTGTAATATTATCTTAGGGCCATCCACCTTCAATTGTAATATCAACGTCTTTGAGCCACCCAGCCTCTATCTTAATATCATCATTTTTGAGTCAATAGACCGCAAATTTGATATCTCCATCTTTCAGCTAACTTGCCTCGTTTATACCGCCATCTTCAAGCCACCTGTCTTATTCATAATATCTCCATCTTTGAACCACTGAGACGGCTATGACTTGTTTATCTATGTTCATACCAAAAGGAAAAAAAAGATAAACAAGGAGCTGGTCGCGCTCCCGCCACTGGAAACGGAATGTAAGAGGGGAAGGGAAAATCTTTCTTTCTTTCCGGTTTCCGAACTTATGGCAAAGAAAAACAACGTGTTTACGAAATGAATGTCCAAGATTTCCGAACAAGAAAAGAAAACACACTATATCCTGGTTACATTTCTTACAAGAAATAGGACAATATTCTCTCTCTCTCTCTCTCTCTCTCTCTCTCTCTCTCTCCCTTTCCCTCTCTCTCTCTTTCTCTCTCTCTCAACTACAGCAAATGTATTAGGGTACTTATGAAATCTATATTATTTCAACGCAAGAAAATATCGACCTGAAGAGTTGAGACCACGAAAAACCCCTAAATGTTTCGTATTACGGTGATACCAATAGTTTCGTTACTTACTAAGCTAAGACGTATGGCACAAGGTCAGATGGTAGGGAGTAATGTAAGGAAAAGATTGCGTTAAGCTAATCTTCCAAAATCAGCATTCAAAATCCTAGCTTTTTACTTGGAGCTCAAACACCGTTCACAGGAGAGAATCAAGGGACTTATTCAGGTACGAGGCATGCCATCAATTGATTCAAGATATTTCGAATCATCCATCTTTCATTATTTGAGTAAACCCTAATTCCTACTCTTTTTAGTTACTCCCAAAGGCAATCAAAGATGAACCTTGCAAGAATTCACTTAAACCACCCTTGAAGTTTCTTCTCGGTTGTAGCGAACATACATTTGAAGCCTTTCCGCTTCAGCAGGGGAATTCATACTAAAATTTCATCCTCAATTTTCTTTCAAATCACAGCAAATATAATTCTTTCTTTTGATTATTCACTTGTTCAACTTATAGCGTAAGCCGGAGAAACAATTAACATCAATTTATATGATGAAAGTTTTTGAGCGTTCCATAAAAAATAATCTTCTTCTTCGTATATCAATCAGTTCTACGCTAAGCTTACCTCTTTCACGTGATCCCTTGGGTTTTTCTGATACCTTGGGACGTATCTTGCTCACTGATGTACAAAATAAATCCAAATAAAGCACAGATGCTCACAGACACAGTTCAAAGACATGGTGGCTCGAGGTCATAAAAGCAAAGTAGCGTAAAGCGAACTTTGGAAGATACCACCAGTGTGTGTGTGTGTGCGTGTGTGTGTGTGTATTTACTCGCTGTATTTGTATCATGGGTAGGATTTTTCCAATAAATACGCCATCAACCTCATTCACTCTCAAAAAATATATAGTAAAACAACAAATTCTGTTGGTAGAGGTGAATGAACTGAAACAATAACCGTGGTTGAATTTCAGTGTCATTTGAGCGCGATATATATTAAGCAAGGCTTCGACGGCTTTCTTTATAGCTACCCACTGACTTTACCCGTATTTTCCCTCTCCACTGTGTGTCTTTGGTCATTTTCTGCACTAACACCGATGTGATTTCAGTGATTGGAAAAAATGATAATCAAACACTGAGTTTTACAATTTTATACCTAAAAAGTATTTTGACTAAATCTATATGTTGCGCAACAAAAATGAGAAAAAATGTCAGATGCCAGCAATTGATACAAGCGTTACTAATAAAGAGCTATTCTATGTGAAAAGTCATGAGTCATTGTTGTTGCTATAATGATATTTTTATTGAAATGGAGTGCAATCTCCTTGCAAACCAAAATGAAAGAAATTCTAGTAAAAATTCAATAATAATTGACAATACTTCATCTAATAATGATAAGAGGAAATTCAAGTTATAAGAATTACTTATTTTTCTCCTAAAATCCAAAGATGCAAGTGGAAACTTTCTGCGTTCCAATATTTTGATATAATGATAACAAAATCTTAAATGGTCGTATGGCTAAACCCATAATACAAATCCATTGCTAAGGACCTTAATATGAAAAAAACATTGCGAATAAATTTCTTCAAAATTGTTTTGTGATTGATTTGACGATAGAAAAGCATTGAAAAAACACTTATCATTTATAATAGCGGGATGGTCTCGATCATGTTTGTTTATCAATAATTTTAAACACACCTTTTAATGGCATTGCACATTGTTAGTTGGCAGTTTGATAGGTCAAATCGACCCACAAGTCACCTTGACACAAATGACTCCATGACGGGGTTGTCATAATAGGCTAGAAGAGGAGATAATCCGAGCTACATTTTAGAGTTTCAATTTCAGCCGCAAGAGACTGGAAAGTCTGCCTTCCGACTCGTTCGATTTCTAAATTCGATACTGTTCCCATTCATCGTTTGATTGAATCTCTGAAATGAAGCTCCAATTATTTCCACTTTTGTCTATATCTCGCAACCCTGCACCATGGAAATGGCGAATACCTGATAAAGTTTTTGAATTGCACTTTGCTCTCATTGATTCACTGCGAACTAGATACATTAGACAGAAGATAAAAACGGGATTTTGAGGTAAAGTTTTAAACAGAGGTTCTTAACCAGGGGTGAGGTGGGGCATGTCTCACCCTCAAGTGGGCGTCAGTAATTTCAAGAGGGCGTGAACCAGCATGAAAAAATTGGAATTTCTCTAATTATTTTGGGAATTCTCATGTGTTTGCATATTATCGCGATGAACTTACTGTATTACAAGCCTGGCTGCTGCATTGTTAAACGCTCCTCCTATTTCTATCTCGACAGACGATGATTACTGAAACTTTTGAATTGTATATTTAATAAATTTTTAAAAATTAAACGCATTTTTTAGTATGAATGTATTCATTTATAAGAATGAAATAATCTCTTGTGTATTCGTGACAAATTTTCGCAGATACATAAGACTCATCAGTTTTTGGCTCAGTCGGTAAGAGGGTCGCCTACTCATCACTTGGTTGTGATTTGAAATCATGGAAGGGAAATGTTAACAGACAGACCGTGAATTGATCTTGTTGTAACGGAGGTAAAACAAAGTCAACTCAAGTGTCAGTTTTGACCTGGAGTCAGACAAAGATAATATTTTTTCACAAATTTACAGCATTCATTTCAAACAAATCTTTTGGCTGGAGAGGGGACTTGGGGGCAAGGTCCAACTATTAAAGGTTTGGCTGTGAAGGCATGGTATAACCACTAAAGAGGGTTGGCGCGGAGGTAAAAAGGTTGAGAACCCTTGGTATAAAAAAATTGTCATTTCACAGTCGGCTGAGAAAAGTTGGATTTCTGCCTCATTAGCGTTGAAGCTGTCCCCGTGGCAGGGACCACAGATGAGGAAAGGAAAAACGAGGAACAATGTGAAACAAGTTTTGAAATCAAAGCTTATTGCCAAAACAGGAAAAAAGCTTTTTTGATCCCTAAAGTGCACAATGAAAATAGAGAAAATTAAATATTGTCTGAGGCTTTCGAGGCGAGGCCTTTTTGTCTTTCCACTAATTAATTTGAATGGTATCCTCATCCCGTTAAATCAATTTCTATTTCTATCAGGATGTTTCTTAGTTCACTCTCAGATGCATGTCGCATTCAATAATCCTGATATCTGAGGGATGGAGCACTCCCTTTTCCAAACAAATATGATCTACCGTTTGATTTCTTCCTGCACTTTGGATTGCAGCTTTCGGCGCTCTTTAAATTCAATCACTTGAGAACGGTAGGTTATATATATATATATATATATATATATATATATATATGAGGATGATTCAATGAGTCTGCAATCTGATATGTACTTATTTGCTAAATTTTCCACCGTATAATGTTTGCTCGTATGTGCTTCATATTCACCGCTAGGTCAAGTGCATGTGCAAGGAAGGAAACCCTACCGAAAAATAAATAGTTGTGGTGTGAAATGAATGGACTTATCGATGAAGAAAACTAACAAACTAATTAAATCATCCAATCAGTTTTCAGAAAGTTCTTGGTTGGACATACGCCTTCAGCAAGATCTACCAAATTTTTGTCTCTTTCGCGGTGACAAAACATTTCAAATTCTCCAAGATCGTCGAGCCATCTTGTATTACTCCTGCCACAGATTTATTAACTAGTGATCATTTATGATCTCGAGGGATCCCCCATTGTGAGCAGCGATGTCCAGCATTTGTCTATTAACTTTGCGACATGGCCTGCTCATAGCTATTGAAGTTTGCCAATCGCTTCTACGATGATTTTTGACTCTTATTTGCTCTTTAATACATTGTGCTGATTTGCGATCATTCTATAAGAGACACCGTGAAATGTCTTGAGTTATTCTTTTGGTTGCTATAATAATATCTTTATTGAAATCGAGTGTGACCTCCTTGTGAACTAAAATGAAAGAATTACAAGACAAAAATGATAATTGACAATACTTCATCTGATAATAATAATGAGTTCAAGTTATTTTACTTTTCCTAAAATGGGAAGCTGCAAGTGGAAATTTCCCGGATTCTTGTATTTTAAAGTAATAATAACAGAATATCAGATGTTCGTACGGCTGAATCCTTACCAAAATGAATTGTAATAATTCAATCAGGTTCTGAGGAAAACCAGTTTAAAGTAAACACTTATGATATTTGCAAATGTGTTTTTGAGAGTTTTTCTTTATCAATAAAAACTGTTTGGACTTTTGCCGGCTGTTTTTATTGCTTCCACTTGAAATGAATTGCTTTACACTACCTACTTCAAGAGCATCAAGAAGCTATTTCAAAATATACGCTAATAATACGGAGATTTTCCTTTGTTTTATATCATATCAATGGCTGTTGATTCATTTTAGGAAACATTTTGAAGTCTTGAAGTATGGCCCTGGCACAACATTTTATGAAAAGTCTCCTTGATCTCTCTCTCTCTCTCTCTCACACACACACACACACACAACCAGATAAGGCATGGTTTCAAATATGCCCGAACATATGAAACGATACTCTTTCAGTGTTCTCTATGAAAGTTGATTGCAGAGTCTATAAGATCACTGATATCTCAATCACTGAAAATCAACAGAAAAAATAAAAACCTTCCGATATTTTGAACTTAATATCATAATCCACGTCAGCAGCCTGATCCGTAGTCACCAGCTGAATTTCGATCAGAATTTATATATATATATAAATAAAATATAAAAACAAAGATAAATAAATATAACGATCGATCTATGTATATTGACAATGAAGGAGAATACGTTGAAATCAAATATTTGTTGTACAAAATAAATGCTTTTTTCATCATTAGGCTGAAGAGGTATTGATGTACCTACGTGTATTTTTATATGTGTGCAAGTGTGCACACACAAACACACACACATAAACATGTATATATATATAGAGAGGGTGACCTCTCTATATATACTTAGAAACGAATAGGATCACTAAGTCCGTAGTTATTTGCAGAGTTCTGATCTGAGTCTGCAGTTGTTAGCTGGGTTTTAATCTGACATTTTGATAGTATGATGTTTGATTTATGTGATTAATATTCATTATTGAATTATATTGACAAATAGCGAAAGTATGCTGAAAAATAGATATTTTTTGTACAAATTAAATGCTTTTTATTAGTATACGGACTCATTGATTTACCTATGTATATTGCACCAGTACTTACTGAGTTTGGGCACTGTCGCCAATGCAAACCTGCCTGATCACAGCAACCCACTGAATAGCCCAATGGTGCTTCGTTATCCTAGATTGATTTTACATTGCCCTTCAAAAATGGAGGCGACGATAAGATTGACTTATATGCGAGTATTTCCAGTATACATTATACAGGGCGGCACTAAATTCGCGAAGGGCGTTAAAACATTTAGTTCTGATGATTTTTTCTTTTAAATTGTTTTTAACAAATGAACAATATAAGCAAGAGGAATTTAATTCATCCATGTACAGAAAATTGTTTCTTTCAAAAGCCCGCCATTTTCAACTCTACGAATGCTTACTCTTTCAACGACATCATATGCATAACATTTCGAAAGATATCTCTTCCTCTGCACACGTATACGATTTTCAGCCTTCGGACTGAAGGTCGTCTCCTCGTTCATGTGTGATCATTAATAGAGCCTGAAGTGCAAACAAACAATGGTGGTGACCGTACGTTCAAATCACGAGAATATGCTCCTTGGGTAAACGTTAAAAGTAAAATCTTATAATTTTAGGTTGTTGCTCAGATGTCTAGTTCCCCGTGAAAAATTACTAAGGTGTTCTTTAAACATCTAAGAAGAAGAGAAACTGAAAATATTTGAATAGAAAAAATCATGATTGTTTTAAATCCCTTCCCCACTTTTCATCACCTTGTACTTCACAATTGACAAAACTACAGAATAAAGTAAGAGAGAAAGAGAGGGCGAGATTTGAAAAATGGGGAAAATAAAATTTAAACGATCAATTTCTAGGGTGCAAAGGACATAGAGACGCAACTGGGAAAATAGTCGTTAGAATACAACCAAGAAACGTTTACGTAAATCTTAAGCCTCGCCTAGGGCGTATGAAACCCTTGCTTCAGCCCTAGTGAGGAGAATGGTTAATTTCAAAACTGTTGTGTTGTTGTCGAAAAGCCGTCCTGTAACCTCGTAACGGAAACCAAAAACAACTTTTTTTTTAAAAAGACAGAAATAATACGTAACAATATTGCTTCACGTGAATACTGTGGCTTTATGCCAATTTCTGAACGAGAATGCTTGGCGTGAGGAGACGATTATAACAACAACAACAACAACAACAACAACAACAACAACAACAACAACAACAACAACAACAGCAATAATAATGATAATGATTATAATAATAATAATAATAATAATGATAATGATAATAACAACAACAATAATAACAAAAAAATCAACGATGATGATAATGATTCTTAGAAACGCAAGAATTTTAAAAATAAATGCTTTACACTTAGTTATTGATGCATGCAATCTCGAGTTATAATGCACCTTGCTACTGGAACATTATTCTGCTCAAGTGCCCTCGGAACTGTCCACACACACACACACACACACACGCACTCACCTGCACCAAACACTAACACAATGAATAAGGGCTAAATCACCACCATGGCCTTTTGCTAATTCCAAATGATCTTCGCAAACAATTTAATTTCTTCTATGTAGCATACTTGGCATTTAGATAATTTAGTAGACCCAGTAAATTTTGATAGCCACATAAATAGTAATAATTTGTTGAATATGAAAGTGACAGTCACGTCAATCGTTATAGGAGCACTCGGAACAGTCCTAAAGAGGCTTAAAAAGAGATTGGAAGAACAGGGCAATGAAGGATTAGAACCACCCAAACAACAGCATCACTAAAAGAATATGGGGTAGAATCCTTAAGCGTTGAGCAGTCAGTCTTCTGGCATGAAATGAATGATATGTTGGAATGTTAAAATAACAGAGATTTTCGTGTTTTCCCCTTTCTCAGACAGATTCTGGTTTGTGTGCATACAATTAGTTAGTATGGCCAAATCTATTATTATCATTATTATTATTATCATCATTATCATTATTATTATTATTATTATTATTAGCAATCTCACACCAGTTGCCTGGTGGTTACCGCTGGAGTTTGTGTGACAGCAAGTCTCCCCAAGTCTCCAGCCTTTCTCATAGGGCACAGTAATACTGCGGTTTACAGTTTCACACTGGTTGCCCAGTGGTCATTGCTGAAGGCAGAGTGACAATAAGTCTCCTCAGGTCTTCAGCCAACATCTCATCTCTCTTTCGCCTATCATGCCAGCGCTGTGGTTTACGTTGTTTATTATTATTATTATTATTATTATTATTATTATTATTATTATTATTATTATTATTATTATTATTATTATCGTAAAAATGTTAAAATTTCAAGTTGACTAATTTTGTTTTGCATCAGGGTCGTCCCAATGCATAAGTAAACTAAACTACTGCTTAGGGGCCTCTAATCACCAGAGGTCCTCTGAGAGCGCTAAAAATTATTCCACAAGAGAGTTTGAATGTTTTTTTGGTTTTTGGGGGTTTTTTTTCCAAAGGTTACGAGGGTCGAAAAAAATTCTGCTTATGGTGCGATAAGGGCTTGGAGTGTCCGGCGAGTCTGTTCTGCATAAATTAAAAATTACCTACACATGTCAATAATAATAATAATAATAATAATAATAATAATAATAATAATAATAATAATAATAATAATAATAATAATAATAATAATAATAATAATGATGATAATCTTTTACCAATATTCAAACATAGACAGAAAAAAAAGCAGTAGACGATTATCAATGCAGCTTACCAACTTACATTTTGAAGTGCTTGCATGCTTACTCAGGAGCTCCTCGCAAACCCAACGTCCAGCGCGCTAAAACAGGCCCGAGATATGAAAACCATCTAAATCCATTCAATGCTTAACGGATTTCAAGATTACTCTCTCTCCCTCTCTTACTCACTCTCTCTCTATCTCTCTCTCTCTCTCTCTCTCTCTCTCTTACTTTTCACTGTCATTCCCCTTTATTTTTCTCTCTTCCTTCTCTCCTATATCTCTCCAATTCGCTTATCCACATTTTCAGTCTTGCTATTCGCATCTCCCACACTTCCGTCTCATTTCCATTCAAACCTTTCTTCATCTCCTCCTCCTACTCTCGCATTGTTTCCTCAATTACCCCCTCCCTTTCTCCAATCCCCACGCCCTCTATACCTTCGCCTGTGCCTCCCTATGATTCACATTCTCTCTCTCTCTCCCACTCTCTTCTTCTCATTCTCCTTCTTCCTTCAACCTTCAACCTCCCCCTTCTCTCTCTTCAATAAGCCCCATCATTTACTCAAGTTTTTGATTCTATTTATCATTGTCTCTTTCCCTTCCCTCTGTTTTTTCGCCCCCTCCCGCTTAGTATAACGCTCTTCTTTCTTTCCTTTCTTTTCCTTTGATGATAGCAGGAAAAAAAAGACTCAAAAAGTTTATTGAAATGAATCCGGAATCCTTTTCTAACAATCCAGCATTCAATATAACTTCTACTCACACAAAGCTTAGTCTCCACTTCCCTCCAGACAGGTCCTGATACTTTACTATTTTCTTTTCTTTTTTCATAGCCAAAATAGAAGTCCCCACGTTGGCTTGATTGAAAATCCGTTCGTTTGCCCCTGACAGTGTCAGATACCCTCAGTCTCTCTTCTTTCTTCGAGAGAAACAATTCGACAATTTTCTGCGCCATGTCTGCCTCATTTTCCCAGTATAACAGAAAGAAATCCACGGCACACAACAAGAATATGTTAATTTGTCTTCACATTTCACCCCGAAAAAATTAGTTATTTTGGCAATGGCATTGAATCGATAATGACCACCATTCTTATCAACGTCGTCATCACATCTCCTTGACATAAAGTGCATTACGGAGGCTGATATTTTCAATCTAAAAAAGTACAAGCAGTGTGAGGTATCGGTTTGTATCTTTTGCCTTCACTCCCTCACCATCCTTTTGTCTTGCAACGCCTCAAACCAACCCTTGCCTTTCAAAGCCCTCTTTGAGTCTTCCAGCACCCCATCGGGTGGTAGTGCCCACTTCGGGAATCACTGGCTTGGATATTAACTCATCTGCATCAACTTCAGCCGACATTTAAAGTTAGATCAACTTACTCCCAATATCTTTTGGAACCAGGACGCTAACCACCCGAGTACGATCGGTATTAGAACTGAAATCTAGAACCTAAAAAAACTGCGTTAAACAATTATTGAGTGGACGCCTCTACATGGAGCAATGGTTATAACTATTGTTATGAGTTGTTGTTTTTTTTCTACCTGTTTTCCCCAAACTCTTAGCTTAGTGAAGTACTGAGCTAAGCTTAGTGAACATTATTATCACTCTACAGCTCGATCGTCACTTGGAGCCCCAAACATGTTCCTCTGCAAGAGACAAAGTTGTTCGGCGAATTATTATCGTTTTCACCCGTCTTGGGGTCTGAGATAGTTGTATGAATTCTGAATCGAGTCAGGGTAAAACCAAGAATTTCGAATGTCGATTTTCGAAGCATCCCTTCCATTTGACCCCATGTCAGACTATGCTAAGTTTATTAGATATCAGCAGTATTGCATAATTTTGATGTATGTTGGTATTCATTTAATTGTCTGTTTCTTTTTTTTTCAAGGCAATCGTGAATCTAATTCCTGTGGCCAAGTATTCAACTCACAAGCAGTTGGTAACGAGTTCAATCACCAGTTCTTGATTCGGGTCTCTGCGTAGTTGCCTTCGTCTAATTTGTACAAGAAAAGGAATTACTTTTTGAATTCCGCCGGAGACACAGAATCGAACCACAAAAATCTTGCGTCACTGTTTCACTATGTTATCGTCTTTCTTCGTGTAAGCCAGAAATGGTGTAAAGTGAAGAAACAATAACCATTAATTTTTATGGGAAAATATTTTGAGTGTTTCGCTGACCTCCCCAAATGGGAATGATGGTATGATAGGCAGAGTCGTCGAAAATTGAGGTAGTTGGAGGTATAGGAGACTTTCGGCTTACGGAAGGCTTTCATGGAAGAGAGAGGGAGAAGGTATGCGTTGCCTCTATAATAGGTCGCTGCAAAAC
>OY735217.1:14715243-14725243 GCA_963457665.1 Thysanoteuthis rhombus
GGGAGAAAACTGAATAGAAAGAGAAAAAGAAAGATTATTTTTTTCGAGAACGTTTCAAAACACTGTCTTTCCTCTTCTCAATTCTCGTTTTTACTTGGTACAGGATTTTTCTGGCGTCCCACTTTCCCAATACAATGTGTAGTTCAAGATGGGCCGTTGCCTGGGGTCGTACCTTCCAATTTGATTAAGAGGGGTAGGGTGAAGACATTCACTGTTGCCGTGGCTCACCCAAAAGGGCAAGATCGAGAGAACTGGACCTGTTTTGTCCCAACCCACACCCATATTACACTCGACTTCGTATCATATTCTGATCTCGTGGGGACACGAATAAATCTCTACGTACGACTGAACATCGAGATATAATAACAAATGTTGCCAAGTATGGCTTATTATTTATAACTGAAACTGTTTTTTGAAATACTAAAATCGGTTAGATTTTAAATTTCCAGCAAGCTAAAAAATGATACACACACATACACATACACACACACACAAACACACATACACACACATACACACATTCGTATACATGCACACATACTCCAGTACTAAATACTGAAACAAATTGCATCATAGATTTGTATCGGCTAAATTGGGGAAAAGGTCAGCCAGATCTCGCCTAAAAAGGACTAATTTGGCAACTGTGACAAAAACACGCTTTTGATCCTCCGCCACCCCCTCCTCCCTTACTCCATTGTGTTTCACGAAAACACACTCCTTAGAACACTACAACCTACTCTCCCTTTTCCTCACTTAGTTTTTCTTCTTTTTTTTTTCCAATTTTTTTTTTTACAGTAGCTTGATCACTGCTTGTAGAAACTGTAGCTACAAGGCCTCAACCTCCGGTTAACAGAATATATGATTTGAAAACAAAGAAAAAGATCTGTACACGATCATTGCACTTGCAAGCCAAAAAGAGTCAAATTCTCTTTTACGCTTCTGACTTTTTGCCAAATCCGGACCGTCGAAGTAGATCACCACTATTTACATACTATACAGAGACCTGTTTCTTTTCCACTAGTAAAGTTCAGAGTCATGTTTAAGAAGCTCTCCTTTTTTTTATTCGGTACAAAATCGAGTAAAGAATCCCTTTTGTATTTTAAAGAAATAAGTGACTCTAAGAATTATGCACCTGTATGCTACGTCTAACGCAAGATAAGACTCAAAAGTGACTCCATCAATAAACGAAATAAAGAACATTTTCTCCAAGTTTGACTGCTTATAATAATAATAATAATTATTATTATTATTATTATTATTATTATTATTATTATTATTATTATTATTATTATTATTATTATCATCATCATCATCATCATTATTATTATTATTATCATCATCATCATCATCATTATTATTATTATTATTATTATTATTATTATTATTGTTGTTGTTGTTGTTGTTGTTGTTGTTGTCGTTGTTAAAATTGACGTATACATAGGATTATAGGTTTAATTTTATTTTTCATTGAATATTCACACGCTCACATTCATACACAAATACGTGCGCACACGAAACATACACACACACCAACACACCAACCTACCAGGGGCGTAATGCTAACTTTTTGAATACTGGGGCTGACAACTTTTTGTGGTATCAGGGCGTTTCGTCTCATTCATTTTTTTTTTTTTCACAAATGTGCTGGAGCAGAGCTCCTGACGCACTGCACCCCTGATCGTATGTACACAGATCTGTCCTTTGACTGAGTTAGTTACTTTTTTCCCAACGCCTACGTAGGATTACAGTTTCAATTTTCCTTATGTATACGTTTTTCACACACATGCATGCTCGCGCATACATGCATGCAACAAACATGCACACACACGTATGCACACAAACAAACAAACAAACAAACAAACAAACACACGACCGAACCTCTTTCCCGAGAGGATTGCATATTTCCCACCGGACCCAGGTTTTGAAATAACTAGGAATTTAAATGCTGAATTTCGATACAGGCGATATCTTTACATCTCATTTCTCCCCATTATTCTTCGTTCCAGAACACGCTAAATTTCATAAATATCAACAAAGTTGAGTATTTCACTCTGGTATTAGTGAACAGTGTTCGATCACAGGTAAAAGCCAAGAATTCGAATGTAGATTTTCAGTGCAGGTAGACTCTCCCATTGACAGATAGGCACATCACAATCTTCCGTATTCCCTTTCCCCATCTGACCCTGAATTCAGTAAATATCTAATGTAAACCCAAAGAGGAGGGATTATATCAATCTAGTAAGCTTAACTTTACCAAAGACATGGCTACTGTTGTGAGACGACCAGCTAGGACTGAATATAGGACACCAGTGCTTCCAAAACTTGCTGAAGTATGTATTTCAACAGCAACCCCTGTAAGGACGGTAAAAATGATACATTGGAAACTAAATTCTATTTTTTTTTTATTTAAGCATCTATTTTATAACCAAATATATAATTGTACAAGAGTATCTGGAAGTGCTTGAATAGTTAATATAAAAATAATCAATATGAATGATGGGCCAGTTGTGACAAGACTAATTATCCTACATCCGGCTCAATATTAGTGAGCAGCATCCTTAAATCGTCCCGTTCGATTATTTGTAGTCGGTTTATCTTTCTCGTCGAAAGGTCCACAACGGCAGGAAATACCATATTTCTCCAGGTATAACCTGCATTCCGCTGAAAAAATTGAGCTAAAAATCTAGGTGCGTATTATCTACGAAAACATAATTGTATACGTAGGATGATGCATTTTTTTCGAAATTGAAGCTGGATCGGGGGGGGGGGGCTGGATTATACACGGAGAGTTAATTCTACATGATGAAATACGTAATACGTTCAACGAAATAAGACGATGAAACCATAATTAGGAACTTTTTTCCACAATGGCCCATAATTAAGGATCAAGATTTGTAATTTGATGTCACCACCATAAGTGATGGGACCCACTTTAAAATTGTTTACCCTTTGCTCTTCATAACCCCAAGTCTTCAATCACCCCACCATAGCTCCCAGTACTCCACCTCATTTTACGGACAATCGTCTGTTCGTAAGTAGAGTTTGTGCGTTTGTTTTTTAAATTTGTTTATTTATATCAGAATCCATCAACCAAATAGTTGATATAAGTTTCTTCGGTTTTCAAGTTAGTTCGGCTGGCTGTTTGGCTGTCTGGATGGCTATGAATGTACGTATAACAAGTACAGACTGCACTAATGAAGCTAGGGAGCTGGACTTTCCAACATTTACTTTTGATTGTGTTTAGAAAAGTTTGTTGACTAATTAGACCTGCTATCTATCTATCTATCTATCTATCTATCTATCTATCTATCTATTATTATTATTATTATTATTATTATTATTATTATTATTATTACTATTATTATTATTATTATTATTATTATAATATCTCACAGAAGTCAGGAAGTGAGAGGCTTAGATGGGCGGTAGGCTGGGGAGGGGGGATGTAGTGGAAATGGTTGACCTTTTGACCGGAGAGCTGCACCCTACCTCGTTTTCAGGCAGCTGTAACAATCAACAATCTGAAGTGTCCCAACCCTCAAATGTTTCCTTTCAAGCTTGGAATGATATCGTCTGCTTGCTCTTGGTCACCAAAGTCACCTCTCGTTGGAGGGAGAATCAAGGAGAGGCGTGAAAAGAACACGTCTCATTTCCATTGGTTATGATATCGTTACAACACGGATATTTTGGCGAGCGATTTCACATGTAATGATCATTAGTAATGTATTTTTGCATTCTGTCATGGTAAGGGGTGCAACTCATTTATGTGAAGGTAGAATTTTATGTACTGGTGACGTAGTAAAAATGCTGACTTCGAAAAATAAAATGAGAAAAAATTAAAAATTCAAGATAGAATATAACAACAAAAACAAAGAAATGATAAATATCCGTCTGTGGTCAACAAAACGCTATTCTTCAAGCTCATTGCAATGCAAATCTCTATTATCCACGTATATAAAATGCTTCGCGTATATCGAGTCTTCCGTTCCACCATTTATCTCTATCCATACGATATCTCCAAAAGTTCTCGATGGATTTCAATGAAATTTTATGGAAGGTTGAGCCATGGATTAAGTAAGCAGTGATTTAATTTGGGGGTGGATCCAGGATTTATTGAATTGAAGTAGTTTACGGCGTTGATCAGGGTGTGCATTCTCTGAGTGCTTTCTGGTTTTATTACAAGTTATACAACATCTTATTATTGTCGCTTGTTATCAAAGCACTCTGGGTTGATACAAACTTCTTTTTTGTCTCTGTTCTTTACAATCTATCGCAGAGTCGTTACCAAAAGCTTATGGTAAAAGAGGGTTTAAGTGATGCACAATATCTTTTGAGTATGTTGCAGTCTAATATCGTGTTTCGTTATGTTGCAGTCTGATATCGTGTTTCGTTATGTTGCAGTTTTATATCATGTTTCGTTTTTCTTTTCCTCTTCGTTGCACTTTACATTAGTATACAACAAATGATAATGCTGTTCTCAATATACGGACAGTGTCTGTGAGCATTATTTTCTTGATATCACTGAGGGGAAGGATCGCCAGAGCCTTTCTTGATCATCTATTGTGCCCTGACAATAACGGGGACAGTTCGTGTTTCCAACTGCCTCATCTTCTGTCTTTCGATGTCAAGGTCTTTGTACTTGCCTAGTTTGACAAGCTCCTTTACTGCTATGTATCAGTCGACACACTCATGTCGATCAAAAGTGAAATTATTATACGGTGGTCCTTGATCACAATATCGGGCTCATTTGCTTTGATGGCCATGTCTGTATTTATTGCGAAGTCCCAAAGCATCGTCGCATTTTATCAGTTACTGGGTTTGATTGATGTTCGTACTAGTCATTGTCTGTTGGTGTTCCGTAATGTTTGCAAATTTTCCAATGTTGATATTGGCCCATTCTTTCGTGTCTGGATTTGTATTCAGTAGGTGTTAAAACAGAGCAGCCATACACGAGGTGGACTATTGTTTCTTCATGCAGGTCACAGAAGCGGCATTTTGGATCAGCATAATTTACGATATCTGCTTTTAAGTTTCAAATAAGCAAGCTTTGATCTTGAGAGGCCAGTATTATCCCCTTTGTTTCTGCTTTCAAACCGCTGCCCCAGATCCACTGGGGAGTATTTTTCTGATCCACATCAGCTTCTGAGTGCGTACTGTTCGTACAGAGGTTTCTGTCCCCATTTTACTTCAAGCTGTTTATGGCCCTGCTCCTCTGCATGTTGTCTCATCTTTTTCGCATCTATAGTCTGTGAATTTTCTACACTGTCCAAGTTTATATCTAGTTATCTTGCAAAATTTCTGTTTTCCTTTACTTTTAAGTGCAACCTTTTGTGTTTTTATAATCCTAAACTAGTTCTAACATCCAGTCCTGAGTGATTTTGAGCCACTGGTGTAATCTTATTGTTGCTGTTTTGTATGTCAGTTCGTGTTGCATCAATCCCTTACCACTGTTACCCTCTGACAAATAAAGACGATCAATGTTAGCTTTAGGGTGGTGCATTCTGTGGCACATTAATAGCTTTCAGATTTTTGTCTATTTTTCAAATCTCATCTAGATTCCAATTAATCAAATTAAAGTTATGTGTACAGAGATAGCTAGCGTATTGATAGCTCTTACTATAATTATTATCATTATTATTATTATTAATAGTAGTAGTAGTAGTACCCCATCTTATTATCCTTGCTTTCTATCACAGTACTCTGGGTCGATACACTCTTCGTTATTACCATTATTTACCTCCGCCAAAGTCTGTCCACTCAATATCTCCGAAAGTTCTAAATGAATCCCAATGAAATTTTGTGGGATGGTGGGCCATGGGATAATAATGAAATTACAAAATTTTGGGGTGAATCCAGGAATTTCCCGATGGAGTTAAAGTGCAGCGTTGGCAGTGGTATGTGAGCTCTGAGTTCTTTCTATTTTAATTACGAATTTTACCCACATCATTGTTGCTTTTTAAACATGTCCATGTACTCTTCAATATTTCAATTTTTTATAAATAATTTTTTCCATTTTAATAATGTTGCTTTTTATTACAACGATCCAAATCGATATATTCTTCCTTATTGCCATTATCTTATGACTAGTTTTTCTCCATCTTATTATTGTTGCTTTTTTTTATCCCAACGCAACGTCAATACACACCTCATTATCAATTAATGGTATTACTTGTTTTATTTGTCCGCAGGAATAATCTTGATCGATATAATCTCCGACTGTTGGGGCAAAATGTGCGAAATCAGTGTTGTAATAAAAAAGCAAAAATAATCAGATAAACTAAAATTACGAATGAACAGAAAGAAGAAGAAGAAGAAGAAGAAGAAGAAGAAGAAGAAGAAGAAGAAGACACATACATGTACATATATATACAGAGATATCGGGCGCCTTCTGTTGAGCAATGGTTTGCACGTCAGTCCCAACTTTCAAATGATGTGTGGGAGATATTTTCATCAGCAAAATTGTTACCTTTGAATGGAAGAGTAACGCACAGAGTTACAGACAAAGAAACAGAGGAACACACCGTTCATTATATAAAAAAATATAAGCATAATTTGGTATTTGACCATTTATACTGGGAGATCCAATGAGGATTAAACTCACTAACAACAGCCATTAAGATGAGCTCGGTGACCATTGCTACACGACGTGCGTCCTGATCCGTTTTTCAACGATTTATCAACTTAGTTTGGCATTTAAAGAATCATTAGTGGGAGATCCAATGAAGATCGAACCCATGAACAACGACCAGCGAAATTGGCTTACTGATCATTGCTATACGACGTGCGTCCCGATCCATTTTCTTCCGTATTATTTGGATTACTATTAAAATGATATCTAATTCGTTTACTAGGACGAGTCCATAGTTCCAAATGGTGGGTAGAAGATAGTTTTATCATCAAAATTGTTACCTTTACGTGGATGAGTCCAGTGCTACGGACAGTGAACCAAGAAGATCACACTGTCCATTATTACAGTAGATATATTAACAGTAACGCGTTTTGTAGAGCAACAGTTATTAAAATTAACTCAAAGATTGATTCTCCTATTTAGTGAGTTTGATCCCTACTGAGAGCCCTATAGTGGCCTTGTGTCAGACTAAGCAAAATATAGCGGATATTTACACATACATAGTCGTTAGATGCTAATAGTGGAACAATGGTCAACAAGTAATTCTCGGAAGTGATGAATTAGATCCTCACTGGGTGCTTCACGTTTGGGACCCTACCCAAGCTTAGTGAATATTTACATATATGTAAAGCACCTACTTGTAGAGCGATTGTCAGAAAGCTAATCTCGAGTATCTAGGCTATTGAAAATACGTTAAATTGAAGAAAATATATACAGGTCTGGTTGGTCACTCAATCGAAACTGTCACTTGATCAACGTCTTTTGGCAGCATGATCGGGTGATCAATCAAAAAAAACGAAATAAGGGGTGATCAATGAATAAATTACTTTTCGCACATTTTGCTGGGCAGTAACTAAGAAAGTCTGAATCGGCAGTCACTAAAAAAAGTCTGAATTTTATAAAAGCAAGCGATTAAAAACCAAGGCGGTGTTTGCGGGCATAATCGAGAGTATATGATTATATTTTCATCCCTGTAGCTCCGTTGGTGTGGCCTGTACGCGTGGTACATCCATACATATATAGCCAGCCTGACCAACTTGAAAACTAATTAAACTTAAAATAAAAATTTTGGTGACAGTTTTGATTGACGATTTCTAATAACAGAAAAATTAAGTCATTTAAGATATTTTACGATATCTCATCTTTTAGCAAACTGTTTTGGGTCAAAGTGAAGTGCCTTTTTTAGAACTACTTCCCATTCCGAATGCCAGAACTTTGAAATTATCAAATGAGAGATTCAGAACAAATGCTCTCACAACCTTGCACATAGTAATTATTTGCAGACGAACAATTTATGTCGAACAACGTCAATGAAGAAGATGTGCCGCCCACTTGTAAACCCAGCATTGTGTATCACTTTCCCGTCTGGTGATAATAATTTAAGTCTGTTAGGCAACAGTGTCTCTCTCTGGTTTGTTCCCATGACATCTTTAGGTTTGGGTCAGCGAATCCGATGCCTCAGGCTCGATGTCCGCCACAACTCCACACATCTGTTGTTGCTAAGTGATGCTTCATTATGATTGACCGACAACGGTAAGTTAAATGGCGGCCATAGTCCTAAAATTCCCGCCTCCAGGGGTAGCAGACGACAACCATCTTTCCCAGAAGAAGAGCGAAAGAGAAGCATAAGTACTATATATGTATACATATATAATTTTAGTGACACTGACGTCATTGATATCAGGCAACCCACTTTTAGGCATCTTCATATGTAATTTATAGAATTTAATAAGATCCACGATAAACATATAATGACTTTATGAGTGAATAATTTCCCAGTGCACATGATGGACAATTGGAGTGACTATTTCATACTTATTTCACAGTTCATTATCTATCGTTGAGATTATCTTTCATTTTATCTATTTCAAAACGTTTAGGATAAAATGTCTTGCTTACTATCTATTGCGGGCTACCTCCCTCATAAGGCTTTTATCGTAATCCGTTGAACTCTCTCTCTCTCTTTCTCTCTCTCTCTCTCTCTCTATATATATATATATGTGTGTGTGTGTGTGTGTGTGTGTATATATATATATATATATATATATATATATATATATATATATATAAGTGTGTGTGTGTTAGTTCGTATGCTTTTAATCATATTTGTGTGTATGTACGTATTCAGTCATATTCTATCTTCATGTATTTAGGCACATTCATTTCTATCTATCTGTATGTATGTATGTATTATCATTCTTGGTATATTCATATCCATATGCATGTACGTTGGTATGCGGTGACGAAGAAGGGTTTTGGGAACCAAGTATACATTAAGGCTGGTTTGGGGAACTGGATATACGGTAATATCTCCATTAGGAGAAGATACAAAACCCCCAAAATTGAAAAATTGGTATACGCCTTACTCCTGCATTTTACCCCACTCCGTGTATGTATGTATGTATGTATGTACATCTATATCTATCTATTGATATTTTTCGCCTTATAAGTGCATGCATATTTATCGATTTTCACTGCTATTTTCTTGGTAGCTAAGGTAGTAACGTGCCTCCTTTCGATGCCAGATGAGGATGGAATTCATTAACAAAAGGTCTATCGAAATTATTTCGCTAATCACCGTGCAACGACAGCAGTCCGTAACAGTGGGTGTATGATTAAATATTTAGGACGCTGTTTTGCTTTCCGAAATTAATGCAGATTCTATGCATCTTTCTCTATTTCTACTGTGTTCCTACTAGACTATTTTGGCTTTTTTAGATCGAAGTTAAGGCTCATTCTATTGCAGTGATTAACGAGGACATTCAAGTTGTCATCTCGTTTTAACGCTATCCAATGGACTTACACTCTCTGTTTGAGAGGTCTGGGGGTTTCTCCGATGTATTTTTTTTTCTGGCAGTCCTTATGAAATGCTTCATAAATCCCTGCCTGGGAGATTGTTGCCACGTTTGGTTTCTCGATGATATTTTTGATTAAAAGTACTTGTGATGTACTACACTAGAGTAGAGTACACTTTAGTCTGCTAAAATATCCCTTTATTTGACTAAATTAATTCTAAAACGATACAAGATATCGATCAACAGGAGTGATACAGACCAACCGGCGGTCAGCTAATCAAATATTTCACTGACAACCCTCCCCCGAGCCAGACACACGCACACATCTGACCGATCAAAACGCATACATATAACATAACACTGAAAAAGATATATCCAAATATGTACAGAGATATTGTCAAATAGACGGAATTTAACACCCGTAAACACTAACCTGGATGAAGGTGGCCTTAACAATAGTAACCTTCCCCTGAGTGATAATATCCTTTTATGATAAATTCCCCATAAGAATCCAATACATTTTGTATTTCCACACATTCTGATGGAACCTTTTCCGTGCGAAGCATATCAATGAAGA
>OY735217.1:14732743-14745243 GCA_963457665.1 Thysanoteuthis rhombus
GTGACTGATAAAGGAACCTGCTTCAACGTAGCGGTGCTCTGACCATTTAACTAAACAGCCACTAGTAATGCAAGCAGCAGCCCCATTTTCTTAATTTTTTTAGTCTATTTACGTTGACTAGGTCAAGTGATTTATTAACCGTGTAATGAGGCGAGATCATTTCGAATAAGAGCTTCAATATAATGTAACGCAATTCATGAATATATATATATATATATATTGAAAATAAGATGCGTATAAATAGGTATACGTAGAAAATTCAGTGCTTCGTGGTCTCTGAGTTTCATGAAACATGGAATTTTCTGTGTAAACCTTTTTTCATATGCTCAATCCTCTACTTAGATCACTCTTCATTCTATCATAGATAACTCAACCCTAAAAAACGATAAATATATACATTTATGTGTGTGCGCACGCATGCACGCATGCACACACACACACACACACGCAAATACACACATACACACACATATATATATATATATATATATATATATATATATATATATATATATATTCTACTTGATAGAAAATGAACGTGATTCTGAAAGGGAAGCTTGTGGGCAATCAGTCTTTGTATATCTGTGGAAGGAAATATTTGATAATAACGTTTATAAATTCCGATCAAAGTTCCAAGAAATTTAAAATCAATTATCTTTTCCTGGCAAATTATGATTTCAATGGACGGAAGATTATTGCCTGTTAAGGTAATAAAACATTTCTGTTACACTGGTCTTTCATGCCTGCTCTGAAAATAGATAGATAGGTAGCTTTTACCGCGTGTGTCAAGGCTTACCCACGATAATACACTGTTAGTGCAAGGGATAGGTGCTGCTTGGGAAATAGACCAGCCTTCATGCATACCCTGTAATGCCCGAATACGAGACAAGATACAAACCAGTCAGTGAATGACATGGATATACTAGTCGGGATACTTGCGTTGCTCGTAGAGAAATAAAATCAAATATAACTGCGCCAGGAGAAAAAATGTTTTTTTCATGGAGATTTCATCGGGTTGATTGACATATATTGATTGAAAAATATTTCCACGGCTTTTTTCTTGCAATATATTCTTCTCGCGAATAAATTCATTCGTGAATGAATAAGCATCAAAAAACCTTTTTTGGTATTGCATAATTATTTGATTTTTGGCAGATTTAAAAAAATTTGGTGTGGTCCGCCTGTTGCAGTTGTCAAAAGTTGTGCACATGCGCGTCGTCAAAAACGTTTTAGAATAAAATTGGGTAAAAGAGGAAATTTATTTGATCGCAAACTAAATTAGGTCATGATTCCCTTTAGATGACCTTACCGTTCAACTAAAACATTTTCCTGAGAGGTTTTAGTGTTTTCAGTATATTAAACCTTCGAACCTGCTTTAATTCAATTGAGTTTTTTTTTTCCCCACAAGTCGATGATAACGCATTTCTAGCCTTTACACAGCATTCAGTGCTTCCATATTTTGTATTTCGTCTCAAGTGTAGAACGGGGTGTATGTTTTGTCCAAAGAAAAAATCTTTCGGTACTATTTTTTCTCAAGTGAATTTTTGTGCTTCCATTTGGGCTTTTTTTAGTGGGGGTCACTGTCCGTAACACTGGACTCTTCTGATAAAAGATAACCATTTTGCTGATAAGAATACCTCCTGTACTCCATCATTTGAAACTATGGACTCTTCCCGATGAACGAATTTGATATAAAATTTTCTCGAAAAAAAAAGCATCTCTTAGAAATCCAAGTATGTTCGTGATTTCTTTCAGTTGGTATAAACGAGTTAATCAATTGAAAAGAAAAAGATCGGGACGCACCTCGTGTAGCAATGATCAGAAAGCTAACCTTGCTGACCGTTGTTAGTTGGTTCGATCCTCACTGGATCTCCTACTATTGATGGTCTGCTACCAAACTGCTATGTTAGTAGATAATGAGTAAAACAACCCCTACCCACCATCTGAAAGTAAGGATTCTTCTGGGTGAACGAATTCAGTATCAATTTTCAACAACAAAAAAAAATAATAATCTCATGAAAAATCCAAATATATTCGTGATTTCTTTTACTGGGATTAATGAGTAGATCATAAGGAAAAAAATGGATCAGGATGTACATCGTATAGTAGGACTTCCGCATTTATATGCTCGTAGCAATAATCACGAGGATAGCGTAACCCTATACAGAGGGAGTTAACCTATATATGCCTGTAGGGCTATAATTAATCAACACTAAAAGAAAGCTGTAGGAAATATATTTATGAAAGAAAGCGGATCAAATTTTATATGAATACTCTCAAGACGATAAGAGGCATGCATTCAGCTTTTTTTTTCTGTTTTGTAAATTATGATTCAATAAAATCGCGTTACCATGCTAATATACTTTCAGTTACTCCATATTTCTCATCATACCAAAATCTGACTTTGGACGACAAGCCTGGCAACTACAGGATTAAACTCCACTCCAACTTCTATTCAAATTTAAGATGATTACTGCGATTTTTTTTATTGAATATATGATGAGTGATAAAAAAATATGCATATATTTTGTATCAATGGATTTATTTATTAGAATGAAATAATCCTGTATATGATAGATTTTCGCTAATATCTAAGATTTGTCAATTTAGTCCAGTAAGACAAGCAATCAATTGTCCGTGAGTTGAAATCACGGAAGGGGGTTGTGGGTTTAACAAATCGATTTCATTTGATGGGGGCTGTTCTTATTTTTCTTGTTACGGTAGGGTCTTAAAATGGCAAAATCCAAGAAATGTCTTTAAAATAAAGAAAAAAAAATACTTAGAACGGCAGATGTCAGTCGACATTTCTAAGAAATGTCAAATTAAACTCTAAACATGCGCCTAAAACACTTCCGGAAACTTTTGATGAGTACCGTTAACTCTTTGAGTTATAAAAAAATCTTTCAATATACTGAACAATGTGACATTTTTTGTCTCTCTAAACGTAACAATAGACTCTTGAAAGTAACAATTTTGTTGATAAAAATTATTTCTCACCCACCATTTATAACTTCCACTTGAACAAGCTGAGTTACTTTTTAATAAAACCTCACATGAAATTGATTTGACGTAAACGTTTCACGGGTGGATATTTTTATCGAATTCATTACGACTCCCAGAACACACACACACACACACACACACACACATACACACACACACACACACACACACACACATGTATACATATATTTCCTAGAAAAATCATCTCATAAAAATTCAAATATATCCGTGAATTTTCACAGGGAATAATTTGTAAATAAAATGAAATAAAAGTTACAACTGCTTTCAATGACGACAGAAGCATCGATAATCATCAAGCCTAAGGAAACAAGACAAATCGAGATAGCAAAAACCGCCTGTGTAGAAACAGACTCAAAACTGTTAATCATACAATGTAGAAAATTGACTCCGTATCACAAAAAGAGACACGGATCGGTTGGAACGGTGATTCGCTGGGAATTGCGCAAACGACTCGAATTTGACCAAACAAATAATCAATAAAACCCAAAGAGAAGGTTTCCTGGGGAATTTGGAGATTTTAAAATTCGAACGGGTCGCCCACTCGAGGTCAGGAGATCACATCTCGTAATCATAAACGAGGATAAAAAAATTGGTTAAACATAGGATGCCACCTTTTCGGTAGACTGCATAATGAAACTAAAAAAAAACTGTATCAATATCAGGGTCGGATCAAACAAATGAGGGCCTGTAACATATCTTACAAAGGGACAAAAAATTTTTTTGAATATACATAAATATTTGAACACATAAAGCCTTTGATTGCATAATGACAATAATATTTTGTTTTTTGTTTGTTTTTCCTGGTGATACGACCGATACATTTGGCATTTCAGAAATGGTATTATCGTTTTTATTTTTGCGCAGCGGCAGTGACTTTAGTTTCAAATACCTCCGTATTTATGTGTCGAATCTGCCTCACATAGATACTGTATTCACATTGATTGCTTTTGAAGTAATAACCCTCACTAAAAGGTGATAATTAGTTGAAATTATTATAGTACTATAATAACAAAGCAGTCTAAAATCATGGAATCTGAAATGATAACGCAGGGCCCTTGGAATAGCGGGGCCGTAGATACTTTTGTTACAAAGTTAAAAACTTCTCTAATGACTAGAAGAAATATGAAATAATAAAATGTTGAAAATGTCCATCATCAATGGAATAATTGGGACGGTTCTGAAGATTCTTGGAAATTAACAAGAAGAATTCCAAGTGCGCGGAAGAATTGAAACTTCCAAGACAACAGCTTTATCAGGATAGTGAAGAATACTGAAGACAATGATTCCAAGTGACTTGCTATCACTTGGTCCCAAGTGAAAACCATTATGTATTACTAATGGGAAAATGTATGAAATAATGATTTTAATAGAAATAATAATCATATCTTTTTAGCATTCTTCATTCTTTATTCATGGTTCATATGATTTTCATTATTATTTGTACGAAAAACACAAGATGCCTCTCGTATGAGACTACTGCTACTACTGATGATGATGATAATAATAATAATAATAATAATAATAATAATAATAATAATACGTCTTGATAGAAGGATGTTAAGAAATAAGAATTAACTTAACTTAGTATCAATTTCAAATAAAATGCACTGACGATTTGAACTGATTATGACGATATTATTAATGTTATTAAGGGAAATATTGATAAAATACTGAAAAACATCAAATGCCGCTTTTGCACAGAGAGAGACGAGATTTTAAACCACATAGAAAGTGAATGTAACAAACTGGCTCTAAAGGAATACATAAAAGGAATGACAGAGTCGGAGCAGTCATACGCTTGGAACTGTGCAATCGACTTGGGTTTGACAATGTAAACAAATGATATAAGCACAAGTTGAAGACTGTTCTATTAGACAACAACGTGAAGATCAAAGAAATTGAAATGAGTTACTTTTTTTCACTTGTTTTGAAAAAATTCTTTCATATATGAATTATTGTAATTGGAAAAAAAACCCACCGAAGCCAGTATCTTTTTTTCGAAAATTCGAATTTTAAATCTAAGAAGAAAATGAAATAAGCAAACACTTCTCGGATTTCGTAAGTCTTTGAACTTCTTCCTATTCAAGAATTCCAGAATTCAGGACAGTTATTTGGAAATGTCAATCGAATACGATTCGAATTCAAAATCTATGAATAAAATACATTGTATTAACACTTCTTGGATTGCGCAAGTCTTAAAGCGTCTTTCATCGAAGTATCCAAGAATTCAGAGCAGTCTCCTGAAAATGCCAATCGGATACGCATAAGAGATATTATAGTTTTGAAGTGTACAACAACCATAATTGTGATGGTGGGTAGGATAGCGAAGAACGGATGAGGTCATTCGATAACAACCCGATATCGGGTATCGGGTCAGTAAAAATAATTAATATTTGATTATCAGAACCAATTAAAAACAATCCATCTCTCTGGTGAATGCAATAAGAATTGCACAATGTTGGGAAGGTAGTCCCGATTGTAAATTGTAAAGTTTCACGCCCTCGCTCACTTGATGTTAAAAACTGGCGCACAAATAAAACGAAATCAAAGAATTCACGAAAAAAGAATCAGAACTATATAAATAAATTGTATTGGAATTGCTTCGAATGAATTGAATTGTCAGATAAGTTTATATTTTTTGAGGAACGTTTTTAACATCGAGTGAGCGTGGGTGTGACACTTGACAATCGGGACCACCTTTCCTTACGTTTTGCCGATATACCAAAAAAAGAATTGCCAAAAAAGTATGATGAGGAAAACACAAATCACAATAAATAAATAATAAGTTTACAATGTACAAACCTTGGCTGAAGCACCCCAAGCACGAAGCTTTAGTAAATATAAATAGTTGATGGCATATTGTCTACATAAGTCGGTATACATAAAGTTTATGTATGTCTGTGTGTCTGTATATCTATACTTATATACATATATGTTTAAATATGTTGAATACGTGTAGATCGCTCCAAAAGCTTATGTCCATCTGTGAGAAGCGAAAAACTCAGCTCCTACCGTCGTAAAAACCAGAGACGAAATGAGCCAAGTTAAGTCCATTACTTGGCGTAGTTTGAATCGAAATGAAAAATAAAATAAAATAAAAATGAAGTTCCCCAAAAAAGAAAGGAGGGAAAGAAGGAAGAAAAAGTGAAAGAAAAATGAGAAGAAGGAGAGAAACAATTGCGGTAGGAGGAGAAGAAGAAGAAGAAGCTAGTTGGAGATTATGGTCCTGCTGGAGAGTAAGGGGGTGTTTCTGGTCTTGCTGGAGAGTAAGGGGGTGGATTTTTTTGGAAGGAGTTGCGGCGGGTGACTGAAGATGCTGTAGAAAAAGGGGAGGGATGATGAGGAGATGCCGTAGCGAGAAGCCAAGACGTTGCTGATATCGACGCAGAAGCGCCAAGGGTGTTGTAAGGCGATTCTGAACTGGAGAGCCGGTCGCAGTAGCTAAAAGACTTTTAGCTCTCGCAGATTTTATTCTTCAACAGCCCCCTTCCTCCCCCCTCTCTCTCACTTACACACACTCTCTCCCTCTCTCTCTCTCTCTCTACCAATGTATAGATTCATTGAGAGAGAGAGTCCAGAGAGTTTGAGAGGGAGAGAGAGAGAGAGCTATGGCATATATACTTACATACAGGTGTACTTACACTCAGATCGTCGACATATATATATATATATATATATATATATATATATATATATAGAGAGAGAGAGAGAGAGAGAGAGAGAGAGAGAGAGAGAGAGACTACGCCATATATGCGAGCGGGGTACGCAGACTCAGCGTAGCCGGCTCTTCAACGTGAATGGTTGGAATGACAAGTCTTTTATTATTTTTCTTTTTTCAGCCCGCCCCCAATTTCCGTAATATTGTTTGGGATTTAGCCAATCACCCAATTAGGGTATTCTTTCCTGCTCAAGGGTTAAAGGGCCAAAATCCTCGCGATGTGTGATACTTTTCATTTGCATTCATCATGGCATAAAACAGATTTTCTTCGATAAATGCAGAAGCACAAACAAGCTTCAACCATTGCAGTCTACTTATCTATCTATCTATGTTCAAATCTATTAATCTATCAATCATTTCTCAGGCTTCCCAATGTATCCACGTATCTTCCGACGTACAATTACCAAGAACAACGTGGTATATATGTACATATGAAGGTATGATATATATATATATATATATATATATATATATATATATATATATATATACACACATGCATACACACCCACACACTGACACGCACAAACTAGGGCTGTCTAAAAAGAAACCGAACTTTTAAAACAACGCAGTAATGAGGCGTTTTGCATGCTCGCTACTGTTAAGTTGTGTAGCAGTGATCTTACACCTGCTGGAATGAACGTGTGTGTAGTGCGTTTGGCGTTTTTCTTTCCAAGTCAACGAACGACGATCCCATTGAGAAACTGCATCCTGTGATCCGTGGGAATCGTCGCTTGACTTCTAAAGATTCTCACCATTTAAACGTAAACTCCACAGAAAGTCAGGCGACGATCTCCATGGATCACAGGATGCAGTCATCAATGTATTCTTCGCCCGCTGATTTGAAACGCCAATCTTACTACACAGCAAAATAGTAGCGAGCTCGCTAAAACGTATCATTTGTTAATTTATTTCGCATATTCAATTTATTGTTAAGATATTTACAAAGTTTAGGTTGGTCTGTGACAACCCCAGCCCTGTGTTTGTGTGTGTGTGTGTGTGAGAGTTACATAGAAAACTGAAGAATTGTCATTCTTTTTTAAAAACATTTCTCTGGTATTATCATTCGTAACATCATCACATTCAAGTTGATATCAGTATTGTCGAAAACTGAGGCGTAGATGTCGAGCGCTTTCTTCACTGGTTTTCCAGGACTATGAGGTAGGTAATCAATATTCGATTACCAAATAAAAGTTGGAAGTATACTTCGATATTTATTCAATCATCCTCGAAGAAATATCAGAAGATCAAAATATTAACAAAACTACGCATGAACTCTTGTTTATTAATCGAATATTGGTTTCATGTCAGCATGATTATCGGATTTACCTTCATCTTTTCTTTTTCTCAAAATTGTCTAATGATTCAAGTTTTATAATCTGTGTAATGATTTACAAGCTTGTGATGCTACCGATTACCATTCTAATGAACTATATCCTTACTGGATGTCCCACTATTGTGGCCTTGTATCGTACTAAGCTGAATATATACCGTAGATACCGAAAACATTACCTCACTGATTGGAAAACTAGGAATTTAATGAATTCCTCGTAATCTCTAGTTTCATAACATTACTATAACACATACTACGTTGTTCATGGCAATAAATATGCGACCCTATTTTCCATTTTAGCATCCACCAAACTCGGTCTTAAATCAATCAGATTTTATGTAAATCCTACTCTTCAATCTTTATGTCAATCAAACTGGTTACTTATCGATTGACTGAGCAATCTATACTCGTATATTTGTGCTCTGACATAGAGACATCTACATTTTCATACACACACACTCACGCACACACACACACATTTGTCATTTACACGGCAATTATTCCATATCTATCAATGAGTATGTTGATATCTATCTCTATCATATAAGCGCAACACTTTTTGATTCAATTTTTTGTTTATGCTCACAATATCATATGTGTGTTTTTGTGAGTACCGAGGAAAATTACAGCATTCCCTGGTGTCTGTAGTAAACTCTGATGTGCCCCTGGCACTTTTGATTAGCGTCTGCTCCAAGAAAACTTTTGTCACTATCCACACATTGATACAGATATATATATATGAAGACAGTGTCTAATAAAGTTGACAGTATTTTTTGCATATACTATGTATTGTAAAACGTATTTTTCTTCCCGTCAATCATCATTAATTTTATAAATAGACTGGTAATTATGTTCATGTGGTCTGAACGATTGTCTAGTGATTATTAGAGTCGTTCTATCATTAAAGAATCCCCAAAGAAAATTGGTGACAGAAAAATATCAGAAATACTTTTGAAATTAACATAAATCTATCAAACAACTTTAAAAATGAAAGTAACTCCAAATGATATAATTTTTATGAAAAAAAAATATTTTGATAAGCAGTAGGGGGGGTGGCAAAGACAGCACCTGGTGACAGTTGCACTATATTGCTGGGGTCGTGGGGGCATAATTATCTATTAATAGACATTATAGGCCAGAGGAAAAAATGTGTCCCTTCACACCTGACCTCTTGCCACGTCTCTGATTCCAAGCATAATGGAAATGAACGTCGAAATATCAACCTAACTGAAAACAGTTCTCCCCTTTACATTGATTTATTCTCATTAGATGAAGCTCTATCAACCATCATTAACCTTTCGCAGGTATATATTCTTTCATCTTAATTTTAGTTGCTTTTTTTCGTAACTACTCAGACCACCAGTCTACGGTTATGAGCAGTGCCGAACGGAAATGAGGAAAAAGCTCCAGGCGAGATCGGAACTTCCAATTCCGTATACCTCGGAAAAATTACCTGTGTGTACGTTAAATGCTCTACCGAGTGGTTACTCACTGTCGTAGATTGACGACCCCAGTAGTTGCAATGAAATGCAACTAGAATTTTTAAAAAAGAAAAAAAAGGGGGGCAGTTTAAGCGTACCTAAATAAGTTGAAGGTGAAATAAATGTACTTTTTATGAAAGGGTAAAATTGATTAATGAGGAAATTATCTTGATCAAAGAGGCAATTATAATATTCATGAGATTAAACATTCATCTTTTTTCTACTTCTTTTTGCCTTTTCTTCTTTTTGCTCTTCATATTATGATTTATATATTTTTCATATTCATAATATATATAATATTGCAAAACAATTTATACATTAATCGTCCAATTGTTTTTAGATAAAAGCGTGAACATATATTTCTATATAGACAAATGTAACCGTTGCCAATATGTCTGTCTTTCTACCTGATATAGTCAATTCATGAATTTCTCTTCATACTTCTATCTATCTATCTATTTATTTATCTATCTATCTATTCCATTCTGATCATATCGGTCAATATATATATATATATATATATATATATATATATATATATATATATATATATATATATATATATATATATAATTTTTTTGAAATATGCAGACGTATTTATGTATGCATGTATGTATGTATGTATGTATGTATGTATGTATGTATGTATGTATGTATAGATAGATAGATAGATAGATAGATAGATAGATAGATAGATAGATAGATGAATAAATAAATATGAACATAGATATGAACATAGATATGATCATATTGTAATATGTACAGAATAAGATACAAACATACATACAAACTTTCGAGATTTGATCAAAATAAAACCTGAAATAATAAAACATTTTTGCAATCACCATTCGAAAAATAAAATAAATAAACCGACCTGTTTTCGGACATTTCTCCTTCCAGTTAACGAAGTATCTCAGCACAATCAAAGGACTTGCGCTTGCATAAGAACAGCACTCTTCTGGGCATCTCACGGTCCAGCATCTAAAATCTAAACCGAAGTGACCAGAGAATTTTTATCCCACAGCAGATCATTGGGATGTTATCTGAAACAAAATGATTGTCGCCGTTTACTTGAGTTCTCAGTCGACATTTAACAGCAGCCTGTAGGCCGTAAAATGATCGGCCGTGATATTACAACCTCGCTTGTGGGTAATCTGTGAGGGTGAGGGTGTCTAGTTATCAGTTATCACTTTTGAGTGAGGGGGAGGATTGAAAGTACGGAACGCTATCTGTTCGTGGGTTGTACGATGTTTAGTCCAGTAATTAAAAGCCAGCCCCGTTTTTTTTTTTTTTCTAAATCTTTTTTCAAATTGCAGTTAAGAATCTAGATGCAGAGGGAGCTATTTGTAAACAGGCCCCAATGGAAGACCCCCACCCCAGATTTTTTAATAGTAGTTATATGCTACATTTCTACGGACAAATCTATTTGAATATTGGAGAGATCCTTCAAGGGGCCAAGCATCCCCAAGACCTACCAATCCTACCAAATCTTGAGCTCAACAATTCAAGGAGAAAAGTTACCGTAGGTGAATTTATCACACTAATAACTTTTACTCCCCAACATAATCTGAAAATTGAAGAATCAAAATGTTTTGCTTCATTTATGAGGTACATGAATATTCTCCCTCTAGGTTCCTACAAAAGATTGTAGAATCTTGACCATTTTTTTCAATGTGCTGACACAGAATGAGCAATCCCTATCAAAAGTTGTGACAGACTCACAGAAAACAAAAACATGAAATTAATTGTACAGCTCTATACTATTACGCAATTTCGATGCTGGTGAGAACTTCCCAGTTCGATTCGGGATGTTGGAATAAAACACTCACTGCCCATAATAAATACATACATCATATATGCGCGACGCCCACTGTAGTGTGATGAGTCACAAATTCTTTTCAAAGACCAATCAGTGAATGTAGTGAGTTCGATGCTTACAGGGCACCCCACTTTAGTGGCCTTTCGTCAGACTAAGCTAAGCTTAGTAAATTAGACGGAGCATAAATTTTGTATAATCTTGTATCTGTTTAACATTCGGCCATAGTATGAGCCAATCTGCAAATTTGTGTTGTCATAAACAAGCATATTTTTTAGTTCTTACACTTAGTGCATGGTGCAAAAAAACACACTTTTATTTCATGTTTGATAAGAAATATTTGTATACAAGCAAGAATAGTTATGTGATTAAGTTTTTGGCAATTGTTACTTTTTCAGCGTTAAATTCGAAACATTTCAGCGTTAGATTTCGCTGTACTAGATTTGTTTGGGGATCTCGGAACGGCATTTTTCCTTCACAAATTTAAAAATTTTCTCTTTTTTTTCCACTCTTTTATACCTTATCCGTGAATTATTTTTCAAATACGTAGTTTTCAAACGGAAGCAGAAAACTTGGCCATTAAAAGTTGTATCTTAATAAATTTAGCTACAAAGCATTTGTTAGGTCTCGTGCTTAGAGTTAGTGTTAGGATTAGTGTTTAGGGTCAAGTCAATCAGGGAACAAATGAATCGCGATTGTAGTTTCACCGTTGAAAAATAGTTTACGTCGTCCATATATTTCGAATTTAACACGGAAAAGGAAACAATCACCAAGATTTTCTCGTCATCTGTCACGTCAGTGAACCCTGGTCTACTCTTGTTGAGTCAGTACCTCTTTTCTGTTGTTGACAATTGCCATATGACCAACTATCATATCTGTGGCTGGATGCTATTTTCACGTCGTCAGATGTTATGTTTCAAGCCTTTGGGTGATACAAGTTAATTCTCTATAGACAAATTTTGTTTATAGCTTCGGAGGTTTTCCGAATATATTGCATCTGTTACTAAGACTCGTCGAGGGTATGCTGAGCTGTATGTACTTAGTTCACTGGATTGTTGAGTTCGTCACAAGTATCCATAGTCAAAATATTAAGGTGTAAGTGATCTCGTCTAGTATTTTCCGTATGGC